>JAWWMK010010933.1:0-24361 GCA_035047105.1 Galeopsomyia nigrocyanea
AATAAATAATAATTTAATATAAATAAATATAATATACTCATAATTTTTGTTCCATAGTCGAGAAATATTAGAAAAATTAAAAAAAATAATCAAGAATCGACGATCTAACTAACGTACATGATTTCTTAACTGTTAATACGCATTGGTTAATAGTTAAGGAATATTCATTTCCGACAAAGTCACCTCCATTTTTTTCCCAAATGGCTGGATTCGTTAACTGTTAACGAATCTTTTTTTCAGTGTACATCGAGATGTATCGCCATTGATACCTACGTATAACGGCAGCGCATGCCTGAGAAGGCAGTGAAATTTTAAACATTCGCCGGTTGCTGTGCGGCGAGAGGCAGCTGGGCACCGCTGTGAAATTCAAGGTGCAAGCGAGCAAACCACAAAACGAGCCGTGTCAAGCTACTTCATGCTGTAATTATCAAACGGTATTCTCTTGCCTTGTCTACTGCAGTGCGCTTCGTTTACGCACGTTTTCTGCTGCTGCTGCTACTGCTTGCCGCACCACTACGGGTAAACCTTGGCATAACGACAAGTACGCGTTCATTTATGGACCTCCTAATTGAGTCGCGCTCTCCTGGACATATATCCCGCGCGTATACTAAAGAAGCCAGATCTGCTCCGCGCTCATTCATTTTCGCCCGGAGTAAAACCTCCAAAGGCTATATACGCGCTCCATTCTCCAGCATTTTATTTTGGCTTCCTCATTCTACCTCCTCGTCCCCAGCGAAACGAGCCGAGAGACAAAGTACGCGCAAGGAGGACAGCTGCCAGATAAAGCTTTCTATGTCCGCATTGCACATCAGAGCGTCGATGCGGCGTCCAAATTTCATTATGCCGATTCGCTTTGCGTCACCAGGCCATCAACATACCTAGATGAAATACAAACGACTTCGCCAGTCAGTGGCGTGCTGCTAAAAATACGAAAAGCCAAAAGGAGAAAAGAAAGCATCGTCGATCATTTGCTAGCGTCTACCCGAGCGCCTGAATATATGCATGTTAAAGTGAACAGAAAATGCAAAATATACAGTGGCGGGACAAGAAAGTACTCGTAGAAGTGGCGTTAAGTTGGTCGCGAGAAAGGACGAAGAGCTAGCAGCGACAACGAGCCGAGTGCTAGAAAACGGAGCAGAAAAACGCGAAAACGCGCTTCAGGATGAGTTGCTGCAGCCTCGCTCGCTCGCAAGCTCCAAGTTGAAAGATTTAGTCGTCAGACGTCAGCGGCACGCAAGCAACTCTGCTCGGTTGAGCTTGACTCGCTCGCTCTGCCCACGTCAATGCCTTCCCTTCTTTTGTCTTCTCTCACTCGCTTTGCAATTTTCAAGCCACGAGCCACGAGCCACGAGCACGCCATTTTATTCGCATTACTACACCGCCTTCACTAGTCAATCAATTTTAACAAAGCTTTCCAATATTTATTATCCACTTGGGGTATTATGCAAATGAAGTGATGAGGCGACATCACATGCCTGAAAGCCGATAAAGATTGACTGCGAGCGCTAGCCGATTCTGAGGCGGAAGTAGCTCAACGATCTCGGCAGATGTACACGTGATTGACGCAAGCTTGCATTGGCTGCAAGTATACTTTCTCCCAGTGTAAGTGAAGAAAACCTAGCTCGGCAATTAGTTATCGCGGAGTGTGGACTGCAACTAATCGTCCGACACATTTGATCGAGCAAGCGAGCAAGCGTCGCCACAACAGAGCGCTGGACGTCCGAAAGTTATTTCCCGCGGGTGCCGTGATTCGATTTGACGACGCCAGCCAGCAGGCGCTCGATGTGAAAAGCTGCGGAGGATGAGGCTACGCGGCTTTCTTTATGCGCAGTCGCTTCGGCTTCTTTACAGCGAAACAGCTCGGACTAGTCGGATGACCCTCTTGAGATCAGCAGCTCGGTGTAGAGAGAGAGAGAGAGAGAGAGAGAGAGAGAGAGAGAGAAATAGGAGCGGCAGCCTGTATATATATTTTTCGCAGGCTCATCGCCGCAGAGAGATCGCGCGATATTCTCTCTGCATGGCTTAAATTTCAGCGCGCCAGCTCCTCCCCTTTCTTTTCCTCTCATTCTTTACCTTGCGACCACAACATTTTTCTCGCCCTTCCCCAATTTGCCGACCTTTACGCACGCGTCAGCTCTGTCTGAGCGACACTCGAAAGATTATGCAAGCCTATACGCGAAGTACGCGATTCTTTCTCATCTACTACGATTTTTTCACTCCAACAAGGATATATATTATTCATAAAAAATCCATTTTTACCAATAATTAATTGCCATTCTGTTTGTTTACTTCAACAGATGCAGATACATCAAATGAAAAATACCTCATAGGCGGCCACTTTTAAAATCAAGTACTGCAATATTCAAGCTTTTATTCGAATGCTTGAAGGAACGTCTTTCCTGTCACATTTAGCTGTATACTACTTGGCGAAAAAAGTACAATGGAAGTGACATCAGTGTGTCGCGTATATTCTGACCTTCAATGAGAGCTAATTATTAGTGATGAGTTACTCATCCGTTTTTATCGCATGGATAAACCTAGAGCCAATGCGCAGAGAAACAATTGAGTAATGTAGCAAAAATCGGATATTCGAATTAGGGAAATTGTATGAAATCAAGAAGCGATTGATTGCTGCGGATGAGTGCAACAGCGGCTATAAAATAACAGCGAGCGAGTGCGAAAGGTAAAAGCATTCAATCGCCTGTACTACAGCGTTATGCCGCAGGGCTTGCGCGGATTACGTTTCAAACGAGGTTATATAGCTCCTCGATGATTTTCGAGAGTTCGTTATAAGCCGACGACCAAGACCAACTTCCTAATGAGTCAATTCTAAATCTCGTTTTCAACTTTAATAAGCTTGCTCCAATTTCTTTCCATCTCGCTCTTTCTTTTTACATCAATGTTCAGTGATTTCGAAAAAAATATTTGTCCATATAGTTTTATTCTGTTCGACTTTCGACAATGTGTTAAACTTGTAGGAATCTTTTGTATAAGTATCAGAGGTAATTGATTTTGAAAGTGATATTTGTCGACCTGTCAATAAATGTGGAGAGATAAAAAAATGGAGAAGGCTAATAGGTAAGTAGTAGAAGACGGGAGGCTTACAGCAGTTACAGCAAGTTGAAATGTCCTTACGAAGTCCCACCCACCCGATTTTCAGCTTTTTTTCAAATTGCCATTTCAATTCGAGATTTTCAAATCTCACAATAGCAAGAAGATACATCAGTAATTCTACTGAAAAATTCATCCAAATACAATTTTATTAATCTATGTTACAAAAAGAACTTTAAAAACTTGGGCCCATCATCAAACATGCCTGTGACGCCCTTTTTTTTTGTCTATAGTATTAAAATCAATAAAAACAAAACATTATTTTGCATTGTTTTTTGCAAATTAATATGAAAAAGCAAACATTATGGCGTTAATTTGGCTCCCAATTCGAATTCTACGGGTCAATATGCGTTGGAAAGCATATTTTATTTTTTTAATTCGAATTTGAAATCAGATTAACCTTTGTTTGCTTTTGATTAAATTCTTGAAGACCATAAATAAAATGAAGGACCCTTTCCATTTCCGAATCGACAAATAATTATCTTACCATTTTAGGACCTTTTATATTTGGCTATTTCAGTAAAAATCGATAATATCGACCTCTAATGCCCCATAACTATGCCTAAACTACTAGCAACCATGATTGAAATTACGTCTATGGCTTCTATGACGTAAAATTAAGGACGCTTTTCATTTCCGAATCGATAAATAATTATCTTACCACTTTATGACCTTTTACTAGCTCAATAATTCGGTTTTTTTTTTCAGAAGCTTTTTTCCCAACTATCATAGAATATAGATGATATTCATTGTCTAATTCACGCAGCCCTTTTACTGCAAGTTCGAAACTTATTGTTGCTGGCAGAAGCGATCGATGAGAATACAGGCCAGCTTTACGAGGGAAACTATTTCGAAAAAGTCACTATAGCTCCACATGTTATTCTCAGCTTTTTCTCTGATTATTATTTTTAGTTAGTTTGGAAGCAAATTTTCCATTTTTTCTCTTTCTTCTCATAAACATGAACTCAAAAATTCGACTAACATTCAATATCAAAAGAGATAGACAAGCAAGCGTTAGGCCAATCAAGAGCAACAACTATATCAATCTTGTGATTAAAATCTTGTCGATCACGATATGTATGCCAGCCGTCTTTATAGTCGCCTGAACGTAGTAACTGTTTTTAAATATTCACACTGCGCTGATGTTACCCGGGTATGTTAGGGCTCTGACCTCATTTCTTTGACAAATCAATATTTCAATGAGTCCTTCAACTTCAAAAAGAATAATGAAAATAGTGCAAAATGATAAATATCATTATTGGTCCTGGTCTGCGATCGTTCCATTTTTGTTTCGTAAAATGTAAACGAAGAACTATCACGTTTTTCGCTTTAAAAGAAAACCAAATCAATACCAGTGATATGTATCTCTATCTAGTGTAGCTAGACGCAATCGATACATAGAAACCGAAGGCTCAACCCCAGCAACAAGTCGTACGAATCGATAAGCTGAGAATACGAAATGCTTGTTAATTGTTGTTTGCTCTCCATATAAATACGTACTTGTAAAAACAATTTTCTTATCTCTGCATCAAAGTTACACAAACTTTATCGTACAGTTTGTATATGGAAAAAGGTGGATTCTAACGTTTAGCTAGCAAGCCACAATAAACAATCAATTGTGTCTCTCGCGAGATACGCAGTCAATTGCTCAGAAAAGGCAATTTCGATCGAGTCGTGCGGAATAAGGAGGTGACAAAGAGAGAGAGAGAGAGAGAGAGAGAGAGAGAGAGAGACAGAGAGACAAAGAGACTACAGCTCTAGAAGAAAGCGAGAAAAGTCTGTGCCGTGGGGCAATGGGGTTTCGCTTATAATCTTATAAATCGAGTCGGAGCGCGGATGAAACAAAATAAATAATATATAAAAGTGAAAGAGGAAAGTGAATAGCACCGGTGAAAAATAGAGCTAAGCTGAAAAAATCAGGCGGGCAGCGAGAAAGAAACATGAGTAGGAGTTTGGCCCGATAGTGCTGTCGTTGGCAGCAGCAGCAGCGCGACTGAACGACAAGAGTTTGTTCACTGGCCAGGCAAAATCGGCTACTGGCATTTTCTATAAAGTCTATTTTTTCGAGGTAGTCAGCCTCGCTCCTTTGTTCGGGTTTTCTCTTGCTCTTTCCCTCTTTTTTTTCGCCAGCGCGGTCACTCGTTACAGCGATGCCGTTTACTCTCTATTTTCGCAACTCCGGCTCACTCTTGAGTATCCGTAGTAAGGTTCGCTCATGGAATTCGATTGAAACAGCAATGTGGTATTATCGTCGATTAGTATTGCTTTGCGAAAGAAAAGTTTGGAAGATTAAAGGGGGTGTTGCTGTTGCTAGGGGTAGTCGAGTAGATTTGGCTAGAAATGCGAGAGCATGAAAGCGCTCGGTAAGGTCGTTAGATAGCAGCTGAAGCAAGAAAAATTCGCAGAACTGTTGGCGTACGCAAGTCGTAGGCAAGCTTTCAGCTTTAGTTGGTCGTCGTTGGCGGGGCGCGGGCGTCGCAAAACTTTCCGCTCCGCACGGTTAGGTTGCTCGCCAAGCAGCCCTGAGCGACAAGACGAAACAAAGCTTGTTGCGTCTTCTAGTACCGCAAAAGTACTTTGACAAGAGCTTGTCAACTTGTCAGTAGCTGCAGATTTTCAATCGATACAGGCGCTAGCCGAGGTCTTAACGAGATTTCTAGATTGGACACATTATACAACGAGTTTTTGAACAAGACGGGCAAGAAGGAGAAGAAGAAGAAGAAGAAGAAGAAGAAGAAGAAGAAGAAGAAAAAGAGGAGACGAATTCAGCTGTAAAATGCGAGCAGCGCACAGGAGGGGGGACACGGAGCCGACGAGTCCGTTAAAAGTGGCGGAGCCGCGCGACAACTGTCAATAGCAGCCACGCATTAGCACTAATTAAAAGTGCTGTATCCGTTTTCTCGCTCTCGAGGCTGCTTTTCCTCTTGGCTATAAGTGACCAGCTGGCGGTGTTCAATTCGCAACACTACCGCCTCCAGCTCGATTTTCCAGTACTCTTCTGGGCATTGCGCACAACTCTTGAATTATTATCAGCATCCTGGGACCTTGTCAATGCCCCGCAACGCAGAGTTATTGCACCTTTTATTGCTTACTTGGGAGTTGCTTGCCTTACTTGCCCTCGACTTAAGTGAATCTCTGAGATTTGCCTTTTTTTCTTTCATTATTACTGCCTTCCTGAGCAACCAGCGGCATTACTCCAACGTTCTCATTCAATTCCACGTGGCAGACAATTAATACGCAATCTACTGAAATTACTCAGCACCATTTGATATATAATGCACGAGCAAGTAGTTGCAGCGGAAGTACTGGCATAGAACACTCGAAATAACTCGTCGCGTCATTTCAACTGAGCACACATTGTTAGCTTGCTTACATTGTCGCACGCACAATTTTAGATGTTAGATTGGGGAAAAGAAAAGAAAAGGAGGCACTCATTGTCAGTCATTAGCTTGACGCAGCTCGATTATTGAGCGGCCAGTTAGTCGATCGATCTCACGACCAACGCCCATTCGAATTTGCTTTTAAGTTGAGCATACGAGTTACCACATTTTAAGAGCTTGCTCACTCCAGCAAACTTTATTGTCGACAAATTATACCTTTCAAACACAGCAATGTATCAGGCCAAAAAAGTATTGTCTGCTGAATAACTCACAGTTACTGCCTTTGCTATCGGCTCATCGATTCAAACTCACCTGAAGCGTACAATAATTTAGGCATTAGTCGATTGTCGAGAGCATTTGCGATATTGCAAAAGTACGACAGGAAAAATATTGAAAAGTTTTTCTCTTTTTTTCGTCGCAAGTTTTCATACACGGAAGGTCTATAAATCGCTATCCGAGAGATGAAACACGAAAAATCTGGAACGCGCTACTGGTTCCCGTAGCTACTGTCACAGCTTTTCCTCGTACACTGTTTTCCGCGTCGAGAGCCTGGTCGATCTTCTAATAAAATTCCAAGAGAAAGTCTACTTGTCGCGGGAAATATGAAAAAGGAAATGACGCTGAAATTTGGACAAGGCGAGTAGGAAGGGAGTGGGGCATGATGCTATGAGCGCATGGCGTGACGGGAGATAATAAAAAGAGAGCATATGCATGATAAATCAAAGAGCAAGCTGAAGTGACGCGCGCTTGCACATACACTTGACCATTGCGAATGTAAATCGAATATTAATAATTGAGTGAGTTGTCGCGTCTAGAGACTGCATTCAGTGCTCCCAGTTGGATTTTAATTTAGGCGTCGTTCCTAATTCACACTCTTGGCGAGGGATAATATATGCGAGTCTGTACGTCGGTTGCGCTTAGCGACGCGTGAAAGGATGACTTAATATGGCGCGGAACGCGTCGCCTGATGCACTCGCTCGCCCTGATTCGATTTTGTGCAGGCTCAATTATTACATTTCCCCCTAAAATCTCTATCCTGAACTTGTGCAGTCTTTCTGCTTGCTTGCTTGCTTGATCAACGTATATTTCTCATTTTCCTCCAGGATTCCTAGTAGCTCGTTATTTGTGAAAATCGTTGCGTATTGCTCGAATAAAATTTCAAGGAAATTCCGTGGGAATAAAAATCTCAGTATCAAAGCAGTCGAATGCCGACCATTTCTGCAGGTAGAAAAATATTTGCATCGCACTTCTGAAAAAGTTAACTCTGACGAAAAGTTTCTTTTGGGGGAATCTCCAAGCAGAATTTCAACGCGACATACAGAATAGGCTATGCCGAATTTGAAATGATAAAATGATAAAATCGCGCGTTGTTGCCCCGAGAGGATTGAAGCTCATTATTTTTTTACTCCAGTAAGATAAGCTTTGAGTGCGTAACTCGTCCGGAATTAACGTTATTAGGATCTAGAAAAAGTGCATCATAAAGTGCGCGCGGTAATGCTGCTGCGAGCTGCACTTAATTATCCGGTTTAATCTAAGAAGACTATTTATTAAAGAAAACTCGCTCGATGACGTGAGCAACTGCATTCGAGGCAAAAAAAAGCTACATATTATATACCTATCTGTGCGTAAATCTTGATCATTCAGTCAGTGATGTTTGTAATCTGGAATCGTTGCTCTTGATTACGTCCCGAGAATTCATTAGCGCAATCTCATACGACTCTTTATTTTTAATCTCTCCCACGGAGAATCTCCATCAGTTTCAGTCACGGGATTTAGAGACGTTAATCACTCGACAAAGAGCAATTGAAAAGAGTAGCGAAGGATCCGGCGGCGGCGGTGGCAGCAGTAGCAGCAGCGAGGTGCATCGAACGTTGCGTCGCAATAAGAAATCTCTCTCTCCCCGAGTCTGAACGGGAAATCGAGGCGCTCGGTCACGGCGCGCACTAGCGCTCTACTTGGCCTGCAGTATCGCGGAGCTGCGCGTAATCAGTACAAAATCCCTCGAGAACCTGGCGGCAGCTTTCTATATGGATTTTCTTGTTCTCTATCTCGCTTTTTCTCAATTTCTCAGCGTCATTTATCACTTACTTATCCTTATTAGCCCCCATTTATTATTATAATTGCAAACTTCCTTTCGAATCGCCACCTTTTGCCCCATTCAACTTGACCACCGAACACTTTCATATCGCAAAACTATCAAACTTGTTAGATCGACATCGCAAAGTTATCACGAGAGAAAGTTATTGCGATCCATAAACGCGCCTGACAAGACAATAAAGCGCACATGGAAGCGAGAAAACTGATTGAAATTCAAGGACTTGGCCAAGGGGAGCAGTGGAAGCTATGCTATTATCGCATGAATCTAACTGGTGGTTCATCTTTCTTCCGTCGACCACCCTCCGTCGCTCTGGAACTCAGAAACGATGATTCGATGCCAGACAATGTTTGTCCTGAATCCAGTCGCAGATAGTAATTTAAGTTTTTAAGTTAAAAGTCATTGATAAGGAGAACGGAATATTGGAAAATGTGGAAGTATCGAAAGCGAGATCCTGTTTCTCGGTGCAGACTCGGCGAATAGTCTCGAGTGGGCGAGCGGGCGAGCGTTTGATGGGCTGTATCTTCAGTTGGCCGGAGGCTACAGCGGAAGCGTCAAAATTTTCGATGGACCGGCCGGGGAACGGATGGTCTGGGCTGGCCTGGGCTGAGGTATTGCCCGTTAAGGGCCAAGGCGCACTTACAAGTTGGCCGCAATCACGGAAGCCGGGCTCTCGTGCGCGAGGGGACGTCGGCGGATCTATCAAATATTTACCCACCACTTGTCTCGTGCGATGGCACTTACGATTATTTGTTTCCTCTTTGAGAGTAGCTACAGAGTTGAGCGAGGTGTGCTGTCACTCCCTTTTAAAGGCAACTTCGAGGTACATTCAACGATAAGAGCAAATTAAGCTGCGAATATGGAGCTTGCGATAACAATCGATTGAGCTCGCCTTTGGCCCGCGCGTCCAATTGGCGTTATTGGGCCTTGAACCGTGCGCAAGAGCGAGCTGCAGCCAGCTACGATAATCGAAGCAAAGAACTAATGAGCGACAATTGCAGTTGGCTATTCTCAGCCGCAGCGAGGCCCTCAATTGCTGATTTATCAAGATTATTATTATCATCGGAGATCGGAGGGCCGCGGCGCGATAATTGTTATCGGACGGATTGGCGGCTTTGCGGTGGATTCGACTCACGTGCGCCGCGCTGCCCGACCCCACCGCCCCAGAATTCAAATTCGTTCAGCGATTGCCGGATAGCCGAGACTACCTCCTCCTTTCTCCCCTCCTTATCGGCGGCTGCTCTTCGCTCTTTCCGACGCCGCGCCGCCGCCGCCTGCTGCCCCGTAAACACAGATTAAGCGTCTCTCTCTCTCTCTCTCTCTCTCTCTCTCTCTCTCATTTTGCTGATTGGAACGCTTCCGGATAATACGATCGCGCGCGCACGCGCCTAATAGCCTATTTGTCGCATCCTAATTTTAGCCAGTGAGGTCGAGCGTCGGAAAATAATAATAAAAATGAATGGAAAGAAAATTCGATAGCTTTGCTGCTGCTCGTCAGAGATTATTCGAGCATAATCTAGCAGGGCTCGGACAAACGATCGATCATCAATCTCGCGCGATAGCTACATACACAAGCCGCCCGCTAGACACGGCTTTCTACCAATCCGTCATACTCCAGTGTACCTGCAGCGAAAAATTATCGCATATTTTCAGCAGCCTATCGAACCAACCAACACCGCCTCGCCTCCTTTCTTTCGCAAAACTGCTCCAGTTTATTTTATTCCAAATCCCGTTGGTTATTTTATTACTCGTTGGAGCGCTTTTCAGAGCATTGTCATTACTTTGACGCCAAATTCATTCGATAATAACTTTATTCTAGGCCAAATTAATGCATTAGCAGTGCACTTGAAATAAAAACTCCGGAAGGATTTTTGGGTTCAATCGACTGTCGGTTCAATAGCAAAAATAGAGCAAACCGCGCGTATGTTTTTTTAAAAATATTCAATTAGAATATTCAATTTTGCGCACAGAATGCGCAAACGGCGCATACTACGGCATGCGCCTTCAACTCCACTTTCTGATTCATTAAGAAGAAAAATTAATTCCAAAAATTTCAAGCCGCTCGCTCATTTTAATTAAAAAAATTTTAATGAACCCTCGGCATAGAATTCGTACGAGGATCCTGCACGCAAGTATTAGCACATTAAAATGAGCCGAGCATTCAGTTTTTTTAGATTGATCGCGAAATGTTGGGCTGTAATTGCATCAACTGTGCTCCTTGAGACGCCATCGACGGCAAGCTGTTGTGATCAAGATACACACACACACAAAGACAGACACACAAGTACCTTGGAATACGATCATAGCTGTCCCAGCTGGTAAGACAGTTGTAGCTGCTGTAACGGCTCGACGACGCCATATCACTTCAGCCAGGCTTCGCTGCTTCTTCGCCGATCGGCATATCACCGGCTACACTACTTTGTCTGCTTGTTCATCTATTACTTGGTAGAGTTTTACGTAAATATTCGTAAAAAATACACGCACGATAAATATATATTTATATATGTATGTAAATCGATCTATATGAATATAGAGATTTTGTTGGCTTTACTTTTGGTTCTTCATATCCTTTTTTTTTACATATTTTGTCTTTACTTAAGATTAAACTCCGTGTATACTGGTACTTGAAAAGAATCTAAGACACTATATCTTGGACCGCAGGACGCGTTGATCGGAGAACAAATTCTTCTTGGGTAGACAGAGGAAAAAATTGGACCACTTGTTGAGAGTTGTTGAGAAAACGATTGGACCACCGTGTATTGTGAAGTGTGTCTGTACACATAGATATATTTATACTTAAGTACCCGTTCTATACAGGTAAATAGATTGTTAATCTCCGGCTCGACAGTCGATAGCCGGAGACAGTCGCTTAAGAATAGCCTACGTTTTTGGACCCGCCAACCAGCATGTAGATGCCTCATTAGCTTCTTCTTCTTCTTCTTCTTTTTTATCTTGTTGTTGCTGTTGTTGATGTCTCGCCGTTAATCCTAAATTTATAAGTAAAATTACACTTGGTCGATGTTGCTTCTAGTCTGCCGCTGGCTTTGCTCTTGCGTAAAAAAAATGGTCGCACAATCAAAAATCACGGATTACATAGTTTAGATCGACGGTGGAAAGGCAAAAGACAGCAGTCAGATAAAACCTGGACGTGTCTTTTTTCTTTATTTCTTTTTTGTTTTTTTTTGCTCTCGATAGCTCGTCACGTCAGAGTCCAGCAGGATCCGTAGATTCACCCGGTGCGTGCTTTCGCGGTTGAAGCTCGCCTCTCTGACGAGGGTCTCGTTGCGTCGTCTTCTTTCATGCCCAGCTCAGAGCTGTTTTGTGCCTCGCTGTCCGTCCTTCTTGATTTTATAAAGCTGCTGCTCGTTTCGGCGAGTATGGCCAGTCAATAACTAGATCTCTTTACTGCTGTCTCGGCATCGGTCGCATGTGCACAGGAGTCGGTAAGTTCTGCTACCACTCGTGCAAACCGTCACTCCGGAAATGGGTTGAGCGAGAAAATAAAAAGAGAATGGACGGTCAGGATGATTTGCCGAACGGTGAGCAGCAGCAGTAGCAGCGGCAGCAGCAGCAGCAGCAGCGACTGATCGATTGGCCGACGAATCGCCAGCGGAAATAACTCGTTATCGCCAAGACTTGTCGCACGTCGAGTAAAAAAAGGACGAGTCAAGTCTGGTGATCACAAGCGCGCAACGAGGTAAACTACGCGCTGGCTTCCGCGGAGGAGCTGGGTCTGGCGCTGTTAGCATTTTTTCAGCTGGTTACCGACTGTCCACTGGCCGATTGCGGGGAAAAGCGAGCTGACAGCCCGAGCTAAGTGAGCTCGTCAGGCGCAATCGAGCCGGCCAGCGATGAAACTGCTGCGGTTGTCGTCAGCCGGCTTGCACACGCACACGCGGATCGCGAGAGCGGTGGAGCGGCGCGGTCCCCGCTCGGACGGCCGAGCGCCGCGCGCGGTTTTTCAAAATTGCCTCGCCAGCCACGCCGCCGCCCGATTCTCATATCTGTCGTCGATTGATTCAGGCTGCTCACTTTTCTGGCCGTCCGTCCGGCGCCTCGGTGCCTCGCTGCCGTCGGCTCTCTCGCTGCCACCGCTGTCCGGTTAATTGCGCGCACATGCGAGGGGCGCCGAGACGGAGACGGGGGGCCGGGCCGCCGCCGGGCTGGACTCGCGGATAACGAGAAAGGAAAGAGGCTGAAAACGATACGAGAGCATGGGCCAGAGCGGCGTCGACTCACTGCTGGCTAGTCTCGCTCGAGGCACCTGCACTTGCGCTTTAGGAAGGCCATGCCGCTGTTTCCTCTCGGGAGCGCGAGGACCGCCGAGGAGCTGGCCGCGCTGGTCGCCCGCTGTGCGGCTTCTGGTGTCCGGCTTTCGAATCCAACGGGCTGGAGGCGCGCACCCAGCACCAGCACCAGCAGCAGCACCAGCACCAGCAGCCAGCAGATAGCACCAACACACGTGCACCTGAGCGCGCGAGCAGGCGCCGACTGGCGGTCGCAGCCCCAAACGCGCGATCTGCTTCACGGTCCGCAGCAACGTGCGCCTCGTTGCGCGCGCACCCCGAGGCACGGAGCTGCGCGTCGCCCGCCGCCCCGCTCGGCCCCTCACCACCTCGCCACGCTACTCGCTGCTCGCTACAGCCACACCATAGCCTACCGACCTCCTCCACACGCGCAAAACGCGACACTTGTCGCAGTGCAAACACGTTGTTCGCCCGATGCCAACGCATGCATTGTTGTGCGCGCCAGCTCGGCTGGCTGACTCGCCTCCGCGGCCTCCAGCTGCCGAATTATTTATAATACGCTTCGAGCGCACCTTTCACCCTACCTGCCACCGCCTGGCTGCGTCGATTCCTATCCTCCCACCCTCCTATACTGCCACTGCTATTTCCGATTTTCACAACGCCGTATCCCTGCGTACAACCCCTTCCAGGGGATACTGTTTCTCTGACCACTCGACGCAGATCGATGCGCCTCTACTGCCAAGGCCTTTCCACGCGACAATCAACAGCTTATGGCTGACGCTACATTGATATGCACTACTGAAATTAGTTTCCACGACGACGCGGGCGACTCGTTTCCTCGCCAAGGCGATGTGCTACATTCGGCTTACTGCCATTCGCACGCGACTCCCTCTCCCTCTGAAGATTCAAACGGACAAACAATCAACTTTATTGCGAATAGCCCTGGCGAGTTGTTATCGCGATGTATCGGAAATCGGACGAATCTCATTAGGCAGTTGTGCAGCTGCTGGCGTTCGTGGCGGACGCGTCCCACGGGCAAGCCTAGGAGCTGATAAATGCGCTCTCTCGTTCTCTCGCGAGCTGCCATGAGGGAGATTTTAATGCAGTGACCTGTGCAACCGGCTGCATTAAAAGTGTAATTTTAATCGTGGCAACTTTAAACTAGCGAGTTGAGAGCTTAGACTGTGCGTAGCTGTGACTCTCGGAGAGAAAGAGAGAGAGAGAGGGGGGGGGGGGGCAATTGCGTAGCTATGCCAACCTGTACCGTAGCACTCGGATGAATTATTCTGGAGGGAGCACAAGTTTTGCATATGCTACAGTCATCGCACGCCCGCTGCTTACTCGCTCGTTCCCCGCTCCAGGACTTGAATTGTTTTCGGCTTGCTTTCCCTCTATACGACTCTGCGCTCGCGTACTGTATACTGCATTTTCATAAACTACTACTTCCATCGACTGATTTTCCAAATGAGTTTACTGCCAGTTCAGTTCACATCGGCATTGACGAAATTTTGTCCTGTGATATTCAGACAGCAGAAACTTACTGCAAAACATTAATGTTAATTTTTATACAGAAACCTAATTTATTAATTACCACGTTTGATTGGTCCAGCTTCGCAAGATATAATGTGAACCACTTAGTATATATTCATAGCAAATGAATTGATAAGTAGTCAGGCGAATAATGCGATCTGAATAAAGAAACGGACGTAATCAAAGGTTAATTTATCATGGAATATTCAGAAGCGGAAGAGGCAAAATAATGGCTGAGGCGTATATTTTTCAGTGATAATGAGGTCATAACAGTTACAAGCTCGGTGTATAAAGAAGATTAATTTAGCGCTGAGCGGCGTTGCCGGGAAGAAAGGCTGGGCTCTCGAGAGTAGGGATCAGCGCGAGGAGCGCATTTCAGCCTTATCGTTTCAATTAAGTAATTAGCGTGGCGGCCGGCAGCAAAATGTGGCGAGTCACCTCGATGATTATCTGTCGACGCTTCTGCTGCTGCTGCTGCTGCGGGTCCCGAATGGAATTTGTCGATGTAGACGCGAAATCACGATCGCTTATCTCGCTGCCCTCGCATGGAACTGCGCTGTGGTGTACCCTAGCTGGCGTCCGATAACGCGGGCACTCGCCCCTTTCTCCGCGCGCGACCTTATCGCTCGCTTTGTCCCATCCCTCGCCCACTTTTTATTTTTGCCTAATAGTTTTTTCCATACCCATCCGCGTCGATTCGCCAATGTCACTGCACGTGCTCGGCACAACTCGAGGACAATGCTCCTTTTTTTCTTTTTTTTTCTGTGTGTGCGTAAGCGTGCGTACGTGTGCCCATTAAATGTCGTTTTCGTGAAAGCTCCTGCCTGCCTGATAATAATCACACTAAATAATGTCTAGCGTGCGTGAGCCATGATTGATGTTCCAGTTTATTCTCGTGTCATTAGAATATCTTCGATTTATCGACCGACTTGCCTCAAAAACTTTTAGCTGCAATTTTTCGCTCTTCTCAACTCGGTAAATTGCCCATAACTTCCATTATTTGAAAGTGAAAGAATACGATAACTGAAAAAGCGTCCATATACTGCTTCGTTCAATGAAATACAGCATATTAATAGTTAACTGTAAATGTTTAAGGCTCGGACAAAGCTCCGCGAAACAATCGGGCATTGAGTTGATATTGGTAACGAATTAGGGAGGGCAAGCAAGTTGTTTTAAAGGCCACCCAAGTGAACAAAGCAAAGAAAAAAAAACAAAGAGGCTTTTTGGCTACGCAATTCTCAACTGAAATACGGTCGCCCGCAAAATAAACGTTCTGGCGCGTATCTGGCTGCTGGATCTCCTTCAAAACAATGGGGCCTTGATGAAAAATAATAAATTGTGTGGCATCTCGTGGTCTCGTTGCCTCATCCAGCGGGCATCAATCTACCTCCACTCTACGCGGAAAGGAAGCGCCCCTCCACCCACTCCCCTGCTGCTATATAGCCGTGCGCTGTCTCAACATTACACCCTCGTGGGCGAGAGTCTAGTCTAAACCTCATGATATATAAGGTGCCTCGTACGTGTTCGAGGTAAATAAAGACCACTAGTCCAGAGTATATAAATATTTGGCACGAAGCACTAGCCATCTTTCTCCAGGCATTTTACAAAAAAATAAAAGACTCACGCTATTACAGATCCATTGCTATCTCTAATTTTCAGACTACTTCTGCTTCTCTTACATGTCAGACAATATGTCCTCATCTGCTCCGTGTACCAATTACTATTGCTTCCAATCAACAATCTTACTGTCGAATGCTCGCAAGACTCGTCGGTTTTAACTGATATCGTTATTCAAGAAATTTATATAGCCTACTTTAATGGAAAAAAACTTTGCCTACCGTATGCACTGGCACTTAGTTTAAATTAACGTGTCGTTGAATTGAGTTCGCGTGTCGCATAATCATCAACTGCTAAAAATAAACGTGCATTGACGTTTATCTCGCATTGCGATCAACGCTAATTGAATACTTTTGTAAAACTATAAATTTGTGTATATCGCACAGTGACTAATTCAGCAAATAATATTTGCAAAATAACTTTCAACGCTAAAAAAACTAAATAATTTCCAAATCAATTTTTTCTCGGTAAAAATGTTCAAAAGCAAAACGCTATCCTGGATATTCTTCAAATGACTAGACTGTAAAAAGATAATGTTTTGTGAACGCTTTATGATTCTTGTTTTGTTTTGTTTGTTTTTTTTTTGCTTAACGCCGAGGAAAGCAATCGCGCGCACCACGAGGACAGAGGAAAAATTGCTGGTGCGCGATATATATTTCGAAATTTCGATTTTTGCTTTACGACAAAGAGGGTCGTTGCATAGCTAGTGGGGGGCTTACGATGCTCAGCACTCGCAAACCGTTCTGCGTTGCCGGGTCGTTTGTTACAAAGGATTTGGATGCTCGCTGATCGACTTATCCCCGAAACATTCGCGTGGAATTGCACGATCTGACGTCGTATTTTGCAGAAATATTGATAGTCAGAATAAATAAACGTGCAAGCATTTGCTTTTGGAAAACTTAAGAACGGTTAACTCGGATCAGTCAAAGTAACTGGGAATGAACTAACTGCGCAGTGAAAAGTACACTCATTAAACCGCGAAAGCAGCTTTGATTTGTTTCAGTTTTGAAAGTTCGGGGAATTATTCTCTAGTTAGCAGCAACGGATGAGCAAAGCAATATTGGAGCACAGGCTTGTAATTATAAGATTGCCTTGGGGATCCGTGTAATCTTCAAACAATCGACGGAAGTTGGAGTAACAAGTGCAAGTCCCCTTGAGAAGCGCGAAACTCAAGCCAGCCCTCGTTATACTTGGCTTTTTTGCTCTAACGAATATCTGACCTCTCGTTTGTTCTTGGCCCAACTGCACTTTCTTCTTGCTGCAGTTCTCCGGCTGCTGGCGCGGCACATCCTATCTCCTCGGTACATATAGCGTCGTCTTTCAGCGAAGCAAGCCAGGAGACACAACTTGATTAGTCGTCGCGTAACATGAAAAATCTTAAGAAAGACCAATATTTGCTCGTTTAATCCCTTTGCGGCGCCAGTGCCGCCCGCGCAGCTGCTGCTGCTGCTGCTGCTGCTCTCGCTCGCGTCTCCTCGTTTTTCCTCTCGAGCTACCTGCCTTTTTCGCCGCCGCTGCCTCCTCCGGCTTTTTGCCTAATTTTTTAACTCGTTCAAACTGCGGTTGCGGTTTTTAACTGACGTATACACGCCTCTATCTAGACTCCGCACATGTTTTTTACTCAATTTTCCTAATTAAATGCCAGCGCAGAACTGCTTGCCGGCATTCAAGGCGACGCTTAATTAATATATTGCACACAGCGCCTAGCTCTATAATGACATATATACTCAAAGAGCTCAATTTCTGAGGCTTAGTAGCTTGGAAATAGTAATATTCTGCCTCCGAGTAGCAACAGAGTTGTTGGGTTGCAGCGCTGCTTAAAAACTTGTCGCAAAGACAAGGCATTAGGCGAATTAGCAAGCAACGACAAAAAAAAACAAAAAAAAACAAGCGAGCGAGCTTTGCGAATAATAATTCTTGGCTAATTCGAGCGCACGCCAAGCACTGAGAATTAGTCGCGTGCGTATTCTACGATGATGTTCGCTCGCTTTAAACAGGAAAATGCACGAGACTGGTATGAAAACTTTAAGAGTAGAGTTGAGAAGCAGCAGAAAAAGCTGAGCTGAAATAATTTAGCTTTGTTTTTTTCCCACAGACTTGGCCCACTTTGTTGCCACTCGCCGAGTTTTGCTTCTTTTCGGCTGTATTATGCAGGTTAAGTAAGCTCGTCCCGCAGGCATCGATTTTCAATTATCGAGACCGACGTCCGGCCTGCTGCAACGAAGGTATATGTATCGGTTCCTTTGCAGCTTTGCATTCTCGTAGATTGCTGAGCAGCTGCTACTAATTCAAATATCTAGCGATATTTGTTACTGTTTATGTATTTGTGAGTTGATAAACACTTTGTTCTTCGGCGTCGGATGTCCGTGACAGTAGTTGTTATCCCCCAAAGAACAATCGAAAGAATTGAAGCGCACAGCTAGTGCACTCGCGGATCAATGATTTTTGTTCCGGTGTGAACTGTGAAGCTCTGGTATTTTGGGTAAGGCAAGGTGGGCGCGGTTTTTTAAAAATAAATATTGGCGGAAATGAGCTGCCGAGCGCGGATAGGTGCGCGCAGGTGGATATCGCTAGCGGTATGAGTAGGTGAGCGAGCGTAATTTCCAAGTCAGTGGGTTATTTGGCTTTTTGCGAACGGCGCCTTAAAAATAGAGCAAATGGAAATTGAGAGCGCAGAGGCAGCGAGGAACGAGCTGCTTGTCAAACAGACACTTCACTGCTCTGTGCCTCCGCGTAGAAAAGCCAAGCTTCGACTGATATGAAACTCGACTCGAAGGGAAGGGGTGCGTGCCGTGCGGCTAACGCTAAATAATACCTGTACTCGATCGACAGACTCACATTGCACTGGGATCGATGGGATCGATAGAGCCATCAAAATATGAGCCAGCTTGTCCAATGCTAGCCCCCAATGGATCATTCGCTGAAGCAAAGCTATTATTAGACCTGCAGCCTGCTTGCGCCTACGACCATTCGTGACAGCTGCTCGTGGTGAATGCAGCCACAATGCCAGCTAGTTTTATGTTATAGGAGCCACCAGTCAAAATTAGTTGATGCATCCGCGAGCTACCGAGCGAATCTGGGTGCGCCTCGGGATGCGCGCGGCATACGCCGGCAGTCGATGCAAAGATACGTATTACAAGTGAATCTCTGCTCGCCAGCAAAGTTCCTTCTCTCGCTCGTGCTCTGCTCTTCGCGCATGGACAAATAGTCCCCGTCATTGTGGAGCTTGCAATAATCGCTTGCAACATATACCTTTATACATTATGCGCCACTTTTTTGCGCGATTCTTTCAGCCGAGTTTAGCTTTGTCGCTTGGAGTTTGGCAACGTACGAGCTAATCTCTTTTGGATTATATGTGCTGAGATGGAACGGATAATGGGATTTCGGCTGTGACGTACGTCCTTTGTTTTGATTACGAAGTCAGCGGGTGGAAGGTCGCAACCCTGAGCAGTAAACCATTTTGAACAAATCAAAAATCATCCCCAGAAAGCCAACGCGAGAGAGGGCTTCAGTCAATCGGCAATTATCCAGAAAATATGAGAGTTGCAAAGGTTGCTAGGGCGAGAGGGAAGATATGTATATATATATATGTAGGAAGAGCTTTTACGAGAAACTTCAATAATTGCATTTGCTGGCTCAAAGGCTGACTATCCGCGTGCACTCAGCGGCGGTGGCGGCGGCGGCAGCCCCTACCTCCCTCTCTGCAGCTGTTGTTCGCAACGTCGAGCTCGCGCCAGTGTCGCGCTATTCCCATAGAGCAACGAACAAATATCCGCGACGCAGCACAATACATCAGAACGTCTTAATGCGGAGACAATGAGGCTCGCTCGCTATTGTTACACTTTCGACTGTGCTCGTGTTTATCAACCAGCCAAGATTTGTCTAAGCCGCCCTATTCAAAGTAATATGCATTTCACTGCGATGAGTTTGCATTTCCATTCCCACTTTCGGCGAGGAAGCTCGATAAAAGCTTTGGCCGCGATCAAAGCGTAAGTTCGTGAAAAGTGTTGGGACCCCGGAGTCGTTAGCTAGCAGCATTTATCGGCTGCAATTTATCAAAGATCGATCGAAGCAGCAGCAGCAGCAGCAGATACCTGTGCAACAAAAATAGAGCTCACTGAATTTGCCTTGGTGATTGATTGAATGCGATCACTCGCTGTCCATTGACTTGCTCTCCGCGAAACGAGGACGCGAGAGCATTAAATCTGACGTGGCTATCGCCAGTGCGTACGCTAGCTCGCTCCTTCCTTTTGATTTCTGCGTTGTAGATGTGGCGCGAGAGGCTCTTAACACTGATACAGCTGTCCGGGCCGGCGCGGGCGGCTGGATGGTCTACACAGTCAGCTCGGCGGCAATGAGATCGACGAAAGAGAAATTAGCACGTTCGCCGGAGTCGAGAGCCGGAGTGAGAGGCCAAAGAGAGGAGAGAAGAAGAGTCGCGGCCGCAGCACATCCTCAAATTATCGATTCCCGCTCTCTCCTTCTCTCCCTCGGCCGCGCCGCGCCGCGCCGTGTGTACGCGCTCCCCGACTACTAGTTAATCGGGAGTAGCTTGTATAAGAGGATGCAACTCTTAAGTAGGCTCGAAGCCCAGGACCGCCGCGGCTAGAACTGTCGAGTCAGTTTCTTACTAGATGAAAGACGATGCCGAGCGAGAAGACCAGCTGCGCTACAGAGGCGCCACGCTGCTCTCATTTCTATTACTTTTGATTTTGATTTTGATTTGGATGTGGCCTAAACCAACTCGCCGATCTACCGGCAACTTGCCCTTCGATCTTCTCTTGTTTGTCTTGCATTATTATTCACCACTGCAACGGCGACGAACATTCCCTCACTCGAATTTCATCCGAAATGTCACATCAACTCAAAGTGAATATTAAGGTCGAGTAGAAGTCAGTTGCACGTGCGCGCGTCAGAGCTTGCAGAGAGTGAGAAAGAGAGAAAGAGGGCGGGGGCAGCACAAAAAATTAGGCGGAAAAGATTGAAGCGCAAGACTGGTACTTGGAGAACTCGGACGTTGACAAAGGCACACTTTGAGTAACAAGCAAGGGGCGGAGTCGATAATCGGATTTTCCTCCTCTCCATGCACCATTGTGCCAGCTGCCATCTTACTTTTTGCGGCTTTCAAGCGATACATGCCTCGAATTTCATTGCGCCATTGCGAGCTACAGTTGGCAGTTTCTTCAATGAGCATCGAGGGCCATTAAAAAATCATATTACACGTATGATCCACTTTTCTGTTTGAAAGAGAAGTGAGAGAACGAGCGGAGACGTTGGCTTGGTTTGAGGTCGTAATAAATTCTCGGAGCGCGCGCTGTGCTCCTAGAACTTTGCCGCGATTTCGTCTTTGACTTCAGCCTGGTTTGACCGAGCTTGGGCTGCGATTCGCCTCTTTATGGGCAATATAATTTACGCGTTAACTACTCCAACGAGAGAGTTTTGTTTGGCCTCTCCCCCCCCCCCCCCCCCTCTCGGCGTATATTGCTACTCTCTTTCTCTTTCTCTGACACTGCGCCCATCGCCACAGCGCTTCCAGAAACTGACCCTGATTCATTTATGACTCTTTGTTTCCTCGCGAATATAACTCCAGTTTTGGGAGTAATGTCGACAAATACAATTCAATGTATCACCTCTGCTCGCTCGATTGTCCCGGTTAGCAAGCAAATTTAACGTCAGCACGAGTCACGTAGTCTCTGTGCTCTGGCACGCGGACTGTCAATAGTGACGTCTCGGTTATAGTCAGCCAAGCGTTTGACGCAAATGTCAGCACTATAGCCCTTCCGTGCTTGCAGGCTGGCATTCAACCTAGCAAATCGTTCCCTCAGGTACAACAACCGATACAGCTTTGTACTCCGTCATTCATTAGAAGCATCCAAGCGTGTAACAGAGACGCCCGTTTGCGAGCCAACCAAAGCATCGACAATGAAAGCAATAATTCAACTGAAATGCACACACACACACACACGCACGCACGCACGCTTCGAGGTGCGATTCCGCTCCGAACATTCGAGCCATAGTATTCTAGCAATGAATTTGAAAACCGATATCTACGCAGTCAAAGACCTCCCACTATAATATACTAATTCGTCTGCCAAAAGCATTTATGAAGTCAATTTGTGCATAACACAAAGTCAACACCCAGTTGAGCGAATAATTGTACTAATGGTATTATGAGAAGACTTTTGGAAAAAATTAAATAAGTTTAGCTATAGTTATTACGCTTCTACTTCTCTCATAGTCGACTCTCGGAAGAGATAGGGAAGAAGCTTCGAAGGCTCAATGCGATTAAAGGTAATATCGTTGAAAGTCCACTTCCGCCGCATTAGCCCCAGAGAGTAGAGAGCGTAGAGAAGCTCATCGCCCCCCCCCCTCCCTCCCACCCTTCTCTCAGCTCTAGCCTCTGTACTTTGCCCTGCAGCTTTATATTTTCTATTTTTGTTTATTTTATCAGTTTTCTTTTCTTATTTTTCTTTCTCTTCGAAGGCGACAGCGTTTTAACTAAATAAATGCGTCGGTGCCCCGTTATCTATATTTAACGAGGTTCTAATTATTCACTCCCGGAACTGTCGAATTGATACGAAATCAACTTTGGATGAAATCAAACCCATTGTCAAGATTATTAAAAACAGACTTATGAAAAAATCTATCACTCTCATTTTATAGATTAATAAAATAGAATAATTTACTCGCATGCACACACACGCACACACACACACGATAGAGTATATCGATGTTCATGTAGCGAAGAAAGACCGGTGAGAGTCCAATGATTCGTCAACTGGTGGTTTTGCAATAATGAGAATATGAGATTAGTCAGAAACAATAGACGTAAGTGACGTCAATTGCGGTGGATGGATTGTCGCCGTTGGGCATCGGTCTAAAAATGTCGGCAGTGGCGATCAGTATTTGGCGCGTTATGTGTAGTTCAGTGCTTGGCCACGCTACGTAATGGTAGCGCGCGCGCGGCGAATCGAGCTTCTATCCGACGACAGGCGCCCCCTGCCACGGCTTCTCTATCACCGTAGAAAGCATCGAAAGCGAGCGAGCACGAGGCACCAGCACGGAATTCCTGCTTACCTACTGCGCTACTGCTCTCGAGCTTTTCTCTCCACTCGCTTGCTTCGTATATATGTCTATAGCACCTCCCTGCCCCCCCCCCCTCCCAGACCCGTCCCTCACTCTCTCATACACCTTTTCTACAGTTTCCTACCTAAACAGATGCTCAATTGTTTCTCTCTATCGAGATCAATTTACTCGCAATAATTGATTCGCTATGATTGCTTTACCCAGTATTAAATTTTCACGCGGTGCATGATGAGTCGCCCACGAAAATAAAGTTTCTAAAAAAAGCAATACAGTTTACGATTGGGAGCATTTTTCAAGTCTTCGATAAAAGCGCTCGGCCCACATTGCACACGATTGCAAGGTAATTTCCGACACTCGAACCCACGAACGCACCAGCCCGTGAAAGATAAACGAGGAAATTGTTTCCCTGCTATTTTTAGATAATATGAAACCACTTTTCGCTTTTACAGTCACAATTGAAATTCAAATATTTCACAATTCAGATGCAAACAGTCAGAACGAAGCGTCTTTTTAAATAAAAAATTCCACGTTCAAAGCTGCAATATAACTAACCTGGATCTTGAATATGACAAGTGAATATTTCTTTCACTTGGTTACGCGAAAAACCGCCGTTGTTCTTTCCATTTTTAGCTCTTATTTCTTGAAGAATCCTCATTTATTTTCATAAAAGCATCATGTTTTTGTATCCGTCTTCTTGAGAATAGTTTTTTTCAATTTCAATATCAGAAGTATAAACGGACATTTGACACTCTATTGGCAATATCGACAAACAATTGATAGAGTGTATCTACAGGCTCATACTCAATTCTCATTATTTTCCGGAGAAATATTGCAGCAATCCTTGGCGACTTGTTTTATAATTATTTTATAATTATTTTATAATAAATGTAGTCAACTTAGAGAAAATCTGTTATAACTAAGTTTATTTGAGGCCTCATTGTCTTCGTTATTAAATTCCCTATGCTGCAGTACCTGTCTTGAAATTTTGCTTATTCTCTTCAAATAAATTACACGAGGAGTTTTAGAGAAAAATTTAGAAATAATCTTCACAATTTCACACAAATTGGCCTATAAAAAAATAATCCACATCCAATTGAAAAATCTAAGACATAGCATAGAGAATTCCATAACGAAGAAAACGATGCCCCACAGTTTAAAATCGCTTCAGTGGTCTGTTTGAAACCGTGCGCAGAATGAAAAATATTGAAATATATATATATATATATATGAGCAATTCCACAAAAAAACTGCCATAATTCGGCACCGTTTGTCCGAATTTTCATATTAGAGGCACG
>JAWWMK010010944.1:0-24361 GCA_035047105.1 Galeopsomyia nigrocyanea
GAAGAGGAAAAAGGTCCGGAAGCCTTAGCATCAAAAAAAAATTTTTCCATTCTAGACCCCAGAAAAGTGTGTTTTTTTTAAGGATATCGTCATATATATACATGTACAATTTCAACGTACGAAAAAGCTCAACGTCGTTTTGGGCCGAACAATCGGCAAATGTTTTTCGGGAGTTTCTTATCTCCATCCGCGAAGTTTCCAATTAACACAAATGCAAGGGATGTAGGGGGGGGGGGGGGAGGAAATAGAAAAGGGTGGAGGAACGGGATCGAGTTGGAAAAAGAAGGGAAACAAAAAAAAAAAGTCGAAAGAATAAAAGGCAGCTCGCTCTCTCTCATTTGGAGGGAGAAAGCTGAACTTGTTCATCCCGTGCCACTTAAAAGCTGACCCTCGCGCGAGCTGCACTCACCTAAATAGCAGACAGCGGCGTTGTCTTGAATCCGCGATTAGAGAGCCACACGGAGCTCTCCGGGAGCTTCAAGATTAGCCCGTGGGATTAAGGTTTGGCCTCGATAAGAAGGGCCACTACTACTGCGTTTTATATCGATTTGTTATTTCACGGGCAGGGGAAGAAGAAGAAGAAAAAAAAAAGGAGCTATATACCCCCTTATCAGCTGATTAAACAAGAAAAATGGCACTCGATTGGTTTGCTCTCCAGCTCGCGCGCGCCGATGTATGTACGCGCGGCGGCGGCGAACTCGTTAAATCGATGGGGGATTTGCGGGTGGGGGGATAAGAGCAGCGGCTATATGGGTTTTAGTGGCGCAGTTCGCTCTAAGGGTAATTGAAAGTAATTTTTTTTATTTGGGATTCTGGCAAGGGCTCCGAGGCTTCAAAGCTTGGCTGATATATTTCAAACTTGATCTCCGATCGGGGATTCGCGTGTAAGCAGCGAATGAGCTCATTTATTAGGCGGAGATCCGAGAACTTGAGCTGGGTTGTTTGTTGCTTTTTTCTTTCCCTCGTAGATAATCGTTAATTATGTAGTACTATGAACGCAGTCGATCACTCACTCCATAATCTTGTTTTTTTTTATTCGTACGCTGTCTACGAAGGACTAACGTTTCGTGACTTACATTTTCTATTCGGAATGCATATACGTCGTTCTTTATTTTGCGGACACTGAAATACCGTCGAATCATTCCCGAATGGTCCATCCACGAGTTGCCTCCATTTACGTGGACAGAGTTCACCTTAAAAAAAAAATGTATACTAAATCACGTCATAAGTTAAGATCCAGTGCGAGAAAATCCAACGATTTTTTTTTTTGCTTCTTCGTCGACGTTGACGATGACACTCTGAAAAAAAATGTGGGTCAAGCCGTGGAGGTCTTCTATTTTCGAAGAAGAAGAAAAAGAAAACACAGCGACAAAAATCATTGCTCTTTGCCAAGGCTCTAAGTCCCTCGAGAGGATGGACGTGTAATAT
This sequence comes from Galeopsomyia nigrocyanea, assembly GCA_035047105.1. Classification (NCBI taxonomy): domain Eukaryota; kingdom Metazoa; phylum Arthropoda; class Insecta; order Hymenoptera; family Eulophidae; genus Galeopsomyia; species Galeopsomyia nigrocyanea. Next base: position 1,429 of record JAWWMK010010944.1, read on the forward strand.
ATTACGTCGACGGCGGCGGCGGTGTGTATAGTGCGCGGCGGCGGCCCGTCGACGCATTGCGCTTACGTCACTCCGCCACACACCCGCGCCGTTGCGGCCAACACCTTTGCGGTCGCGCGGTGGCAGCCATCACCGCCGCCGACTCTACCTCGTCTGATACTTACGAGATTACGAGGAATCAAGAGATGTATTCTTGGGTTTTTTCTTTGCTCGTGAATTCATGACTTTTTTTTGTGGATTTACTTCTTTTTTTATCTTTGTCGTCGTTAAAACTGACGACATGTCGCCGAGATAGAAGTATTCATGGACTGCTATTAATAAAGATACTCGTATATCTAGTTCGCGAAGGGAAAAAAAGATGGGACGATTTATTCGAGTATGCGTATGGTAGAATTTTTTTTTCTTGCGGCTATTATATACGCGACAGGATGGCACAGCGACTTTTTATTTCGGAATTAGTAGATCAATAAAAGAGCACGGAACTTCATAACAGCTCGCTAAAGTTTTTATTCCCACGATGGCTTGGTGAGCGTGGAGAGATCGAGACAGAGAGAAAGAGAGATGATAAAAAAAAAAAAAAAACGGAGAAAACGGCGGCATATCAGTTTTGCAACTTTTACGACGTCAAGTTGAGGCGAAAGTGTATAACTCTCCGAGAGGCGCGAGTGTTGATCTTCACTTAAATTAAAGTGGCACTCGCGTTTCAACAAGACCCTCCCCCTCTCCCCTTCTTGCACAGAGATTACTAATCAAACACGCTGCAATTAAAAAAGTTTCTTTCATTCTATCTTCATTTCTCGTCGACGTATAATTCGAAAATTATTTCGAACGAATATATATACACGCAACGTAGCCAGAAGTTATACTTGATTATCTCAATATAGCATAGAGGCGGTTGCAGCAATTTTAGCCTCGGCTAAAATTTAAACCGCAAACTGCAGACGCGCTGTCAATAACAGCTTTAGCCCCGTTTCAACAAGTTTAACGCGGCGCGGTACAGCAGGGGCTCCCGTGCGAGCTAACGTCAGCTTTACATATAGCTCATGCGAGTAAGTATAGCGACAGGACGGCTTGTGTTTCTGTTGTTTACGTTAAATGCATCAGTGATTGCCCAATTTGAGAAATTTCCAAAGCTCGACAGCCCGAGAGCGACTAAACTTCGTTGCGTAGTTCTCTATTTTGGTAATTGCTTCCGTTCGACCAAAATTTTTTGTTATTGAATTGTGTATTTCAAATTTCAATTATCACTTGAAACCTGAATAGTTGTGCTTATTTTACGATGAAAAATTCATTTCCAAACTATAAATCGACGTTTTACAACGTAACGGGCGTACAGTGAAAACGTGCCAAACAATAGCCCCGGCTAGATTGGTAGAGGAAAACGTTGATACTCCAATTTCAGAAACAATCAGCAACTAGCCGTAGAGAGACCGAGAGAGAGACGTATGTATATACAGATATATACAGCAAAGCGGTTATCATGAGTACGACAATGGGCCATAAACTCATCGACACAATGCACAAACAGCCCGCACAAGCGAAATATCGAATTAGCAGGGCTGGAGTATATCTCTCCGTCTCTTCCTCGCGCGTTAGAGGACACCGCATCATCCCTCTCTCTCTCTTTCCCTATATATGTGTATATTTCTACTAGACGCGACTACTTCTCTCAAGGGAGTATTGTCCGAGTCGCAAACTGCACACACACTGACGTATATATACATGACTGCTGTGGTCACGGGGGCACGAATGCATGAAGATACTTGCTTTTCTAATTTTCACCATCGCACCCAAGTTCGCGCTTAGCTGAACACAGCCCGCACAACAAGTTGTGCTCGTGTTTATATATATATACGCACAATCGTTGACGTGTGAATTTATTCTCCTGGCAAGTGCGTTGTTCGCGACGAGATAGATTAACGGTTATGCCGTTGTACACGGATTTTGCGTGTATTGTTTTATTTTTTTTATTTTTTGAAAAAAATACGTCAGTTGCACGCGATGAGATCTAGAATGGAAGTGTCATTCTCTATTTCTCTCTAAACGTTTACGCTGTCGTGGAATCTCTCGTGTGTTGTTGTCGACGTCGTCGTGCTTCTTTGAAAATTCAATCGCGACTCGTCAACGCAGCAACGTACGAGATAGACGAGCAAAAGATATGCTCTTCTCTATATATCTTCAAAAGAAGAGAAAGAGGAGACACTTTTCTATCCGTTGACATGTCTACAAGCAGACGGGGAAGAAAGAGAATGGTACATGCATAAGTTTATGTTTATATCAGTACACTCGCGAGAGAGGGAGACAAAAAAAGGTAACAACGCCACGTCGCGACTCGAAGAAACGGCAATTGAAAGAGCGAAAGAATGGGCAAAAGGGAAGAATGTGTTTCTTTTCAACCGCCTCGTAGACTCAGCTTCGCACACTTGAAGAACAAAAAGCTTTTCCTTTGTACCTGCGTGCTTATATATCCAGTCACTTTTGCATTCCTGGTCGGAATCTCGAAATGGCGAAATAAAATTTACAGGATTTATTTTGGTGACAGAAGTGGGATAAAAGCGGTTCATTCGTATCTCACCGAGCACCGAGTTTTTCAACAAACAAGCAAGCTATGCCCATCTCAAACTTGCAGCTAAAATGACTTTTTTTTACGTGTACGCGTCGCGGTTACACTACTTCAACAAAGTCTCAACTCCAGCAACGAAGCCAAAAGAAAAACAAAAGAAGATGCGAGCGTAAAGACAGTTTTGCCGCGGTTCGAGACGCGGAAAAGTGGTGCGTCCGCATACTTTTATCTTCGAAAGCAAAAGCGCTTGCAGCAGCTAGCAGCAGCAGCAGCAGCAGCAGCAGCAGCAGCAGTAGTAGTATGTAGTAGCGTTTCTGTTTGTACTTGGTTGGAATGCCTCCGGGGAATCTCGGCGTTTGATCTTAAGCTTGCACACTGTGCACGCATCTCCCTCTCTCTCTCTCTCTCTCTCTCCCTCTTTCTCTCTCTCTCTCTCTCTCTCTCTCTCTCTCTCTCTCTCTCTCTCTCTCTCTCTGACGTTGTAGAACAGCGAGCAGTGAACACTGACGTCTCTCTTGTTATCATCGCAGAGCCAAAGCCACCACTCTCTTTCGACGTGGATCTTCCGAATAGAAGCTTTGTGGCTGTGAATTTCTCGCTATATCTCTAATTGAAATTAGCCCAAAGGTGATATATATGTGTACTGAGAGTTATCGTTGTTGCGGAACGATCGTTCAAAGAACTCAAAGACAATGGCGAAGTAACTAACTAATGGATGGACGGAAAAAGAAAATTCTAAGGAGCAAACTTCGAAGTTTTTTTTTTAATTACAACGTGTTTTTTTTTCAAATCGATAAAGTTTTTTCCATTCTGGAAATTGGACGCTTGAATACTCGCAATCAAACACTTCAGAAAAATCAAGCGCTTTGAAGTCGAAGGAAGTATAAGCGTAGGAAGCTTAAAAAAAATCACGTTAAAATCCGCGTAGAGCGCGCAATTCTCGCGGTAGCGTTTATTAAAAATTCAAGAGTGCGTCTTGCCCCGCGCGAAAAAGAATTGGATTAAGGGAACCAGCGTTGGTAATCAACGGAAGGCCGCTGCAGCCGCCAAAACTTTCCATCGCGCGAAAAACCAACAAATCTCAGGTGGAAACTTGACTTTTTCCTCTTCTTTTCTCGGTGTGTGCGCGCGGGCCACTCTTGTTTCCGACGCTGATGAGATTCTCATTTCATCCAAGTTTTTCTTCGCGTTTGAGTTTTCTTGCACAACGCGCGCTAACGATTTCGAGCCTTTATAAAAAAAAAGGAAGAAGTTTCGTGCATTTGAAAATGAATGCGTGCGAAAAGTCACGAGTTTCGCGTCCGCGGCATAAGTGTTTTTTATCCGACGAGGTGCGAGGGAAAAAAGAGCGAAGCATCGTGCGGTTGAGATGAAAAATTGTAAAAATAATTTGATAGATTATTTTTTAAGAATGACGTGAAAATGACTTTCGGAACTATATCTTTATTTTTTATTGCTTGATTAAAAATCATTGAATACTGCAATTAAATGTTAAAATTCGTCACTCGGTTTTATAAAAAAGATAATAAAGTTTGATTCAAACACCTTCCAATCAAATTATTTCATTCGAAATTCCATTGACATTTCGTAATGTTAAGTATTCTCACATCACGCTATCAGTAACACACAGCTGGGATAATGAAAAAAAAAAGAGAAACCCCGCTCGAAAAGTAGGCCTTATCAAGACTCAAATAGTCGGCTATCTCGCTTTAAGAACGTACTTGCTCGCGGGTTATTAAGCCTCGCTCCTTTTTCTGCGCGTCGAGTGGCCGTCCGTTTAATTTCGCGTTGAATTAAATGTCGTGGACTTTCGCGCTCGCGCGCGCGCTACTGAAAAGCTGCAAACTTAGAGGCTGCAAAAGAGCCGCGAGAGAGAGAAAAACGGCCGAGCTCGCGCTTTAACGGCCCGTTAAACCCGACTTTATACGAGAGGACGAAAAACGATTATTTCATCTGCTGCGGATTATAAATACGCGCATCAAGTAGTCTCCATTTGTTTGCTTGATAACTGTATAACGATGCATGACATCAAAAGTTTCATATCGTGCGTAGAATATTTTTATAGGTGGGAGGTCGTTTGGTATATCGGTAAAGATAACGAAAAAAAAATCGTAAAACTTAACGATTCCAAAGTCCGAGCTTGTAATATTACTTCTTTTTTTTTAAAGTTACGAAGAAATATACTCCTGTTTTACTCTACTTTTCAAAAGTGTAATCCACGTGCTACGCGAGACTCCAGCGAGAGAGAATCAAGTATAAAAATATTATGCGCGAGATTCGGCAAGTTATTTAGTGTTGTTTTTACGCTTATTGCTTTGGAAACTTTCATCGTAAAGCTGCTGCTGCACGAAAAATCCTAAATTGGCGACAAGCAATAAAAAAAAAGTTACGTCGAAAAATAAACGGGCCGAAAGTAATTAATGAGTTATCAAAAAAAAAAAGGAAGTATAGATATATAGAGAGAATCCGCCGAGCCATTCGGCCGCCAAATAAAAACCGTGGAAAATTATATTATTTCCACGTTTTATGAATCTTTTACAATCTCTCGTCGCGGCCTCATTGCCGCGCTACTCACGGGTCGAAATTTAAAAATTCAGCAACTCGTAAAAAAAAAAAAAGCTTAAACTCGTAAAACTCGGCTTCGTTATATTCGTTCTAAGATTAAATTTAAATTTTTTTCTCGTATACTCTTTTCAACGTTCAAGGAGACAAGAAAAGAGAATAGTTTGTCAGGATGATCACAGCACGTTATACTATTATACTACTCCACTCTCGCCAATCACTTTATACGTACCTCGTAGTTTTCCATCTTTCACTCGCTTGTGTATTACATATATACTGTTATTCCTTTTTGTTTTTTTTGTTTTTTCTGGTACGCGCGCGATCGATCTTTGCTGAATTTATCTTTATTTTCCTTGGCGACCTACGCGCACCCACACAAAAGTACGCTCGTTTGTTCGACCCAAACGCTTTACTTGTTGATATAGTATATTTTTCCTTCGCCGTTGGAGTTTGTTTGATTTAGCTTCCAAATTGATTTCATATCTCTAATAAAATTCGCGTATATAAGGAACGCTTATGAAAATTTTATTATTTTTTTTTGCAATACACTTATATTGCAAACGCGAAACGCATTTTTATCTTTACTTGAGATCAACATTGTCTATAGATCAACATTGTCTACCATATTAAACGAGTAATACTCATCGACGTAAAAGCTCCCTACTGTATACTTTTCAAAATCACGAATAAAGAAAGAAAAAAAAAGAAAGAAAAGAGTTACACGCGTGTACAACAAACTCATGTTTTTCTAATGCAAAGCTGTCTCTCGCTCGCATGGTACATATAGTCTCTCCCTCGACCATTTGTCTTGGTGTCTCTCTCGCGTTTCTCTCTCAACTTACTACTGCCGCTGCAGCAGCAGCAGCAGTAGCACTGTCAAAGACAAATTTTGCGCCATGCGTGTGCCCACGAGTAAATAGCGTCGTCGTCGTCGTCGTCGTCGTCGGGGCTTGTGCACACAAAGTTTGCCGGGCCGACTGTGTTTTGTCCTTGGTGATTTGCAGCATCTGCGCGAAGCAGCAGCGACGGCAGCAGCAGCAGCTACAGCAGCAGGTGAGAATTGTTCAGAGGGAGAGAGAGAGAGAGAGAGACGGCTATCCAATTTATGTTTCTCCACCGACGCGCTCTATAGAATAGGCGGGGTCCGTTTCTGACCTACTACTACTACGACTGCTGCTGCTGCTGCTACTGGCCAGTCCGCCTTGATTAATCGCTTTTACCCTCCCTACGTCTCCAGACGCGGGACTACTGCTACTACTTTTTTTCTTCTTTCGTTCATACTCTCTCGCTCTGTACATGGGTGTACAGAAGTGTATTGTACGCGCGACTGTGTATGGCCAATTGTCGCGCGAAGCGTTCAAGATGAAGATTCAGAGGCTGTACTCCTTTGTCAATCTTGGTTTCGTTTGTCTTCGCGAGGACAATGTAAAATTTGAATGTACGGATGGGAAATTTGACGAGCAACATACTTCTAATACACTTTCGTAAAGGAAAAAAAAATGTACTCCGTGTCGCGTCGTCCTTGGCGTCTAAGTGTGTGTATATATCCGCGGCCATAAACGCTATGAAAAATGACGGTACGCTTTCTTTTCAGACGGGGTAAGTATGTGCGCGGCGGCTCCATAAGTCTGACAAGAAAAATATTGATGGAGGTCGAATATAAAGAGAGAAGAGGACCTCTGAATAAGGCTTTTTTTCTACTCTCTTTCTCACCAAAGGTGTATTTATAGTAGTAGGCATTAGCTGTGTAATAATTGATTGTATAGTATACAGAATGCTTTCTCTTACGATCGTAATTGAAACTTATACCAAGACACGAAGAGGAAAACGATCGTATAATCGTAAAATTTGTTCGATAGCGAAAATTCAAAGAAACACCGTCGAAGAAAGAAAACCTCAAGGTACCTACTTTTCGGAAAATCGTTCCTCCGAGTCTCGCAGAGATCCTTTCTTTTTTCCTCGCGACGACAATAGAATTCTTTTTTTTTTATCTCGAAACGGGGATAAAGTCTCCTCGAGTAGCGTAAACGTAATATTTCCCTCGGCGAAATTGTCGCGCGAGAATATTATTTTTTTATTCTTCTTCAGCTGTCGAAATCCAATCTGCAGACAACGAAACAATAGCATCTTGATTAAATTTCACGAGCTGAGATTGACCCAGTTTTCTTTTATTTCCTCTCCGCTCAGTCGATACACACAAATCATAATTACATCGTCGAGCAATAATAACATCTGAATCGATTATTAAAACGCGCCGGAATAAGAAGAAGAAGAAGAAGAAGAAGAAAAGTAGGACATTCGGATGTAAACGGTGGTAACGCCGCTTGAATAACTCATAAAGCGCGAAGGTATACCACCGCACTAAAAAAAAGATGAAGAGGAAGAAAAGCAGAGCAACCCTCGTGGGTGTAGCAGAACTATTAAAATAATCCAGGGTAGAAGAGAGAGAGAGAGAGAGAGAGAGAGAGGATTGCCGGGCTGTCTTGCTGGGTTCTCTAATCGAATTCCTTAATTTCCCGCAAGAGAGCGAGGAATCGGCAAAGGAGTCGTTTTCCTCGCTCACACCTCGGCTACAACCATATCCCAACGCCTCCCTCGTTACGACGTGTCGCGGCCTCGTAATAACAGCTTCTCTCTCACTTCTCTGTTTTCTATCTTCTCCTTTGCGCGCGCGTGTGTGTGTATATGCCAGCGATAAATATTTTATGAAAGCTCGGCTATATACTGCCTTGATTTCTCAGGTTTCTTGCGGCTGAATTACAAATCGCGCGATGCTTTCTCCTCTTGTATACACCAACGTCTCCGCCAAGAGTGTGTATCATCTCTGTGTGTGTGTATGTGTGTTTGTATTTTTTATTGATTTCAGTCGCACTAGAAAGCCTTTCGGATTTACACACCCATGCTGTTATCTCCCGTTGGCTTGCGATGCATTTTTCATTATTGTGCTTTCAAACGACCTGACGGCTGAGGATGATATCCTCTCCCTCTCACTCTCATACGAATACACGAGTGTTATTTCATTTTTTATAACGCTAGAGAGGAATTTAATGTGATTGCGCGCGGGTGAGAGACAGTGATGCGAGCGAATATCGCATAAAAATAAAATAATAAAATTGTTATGCTTTTTTTTTCAACTATAAATCAGGAGTGGGTGAATTATAATTTAACGGCACCATCGCAGTATTTCATAGTTCATACGAATAAAAAAAATCAAAGTACCACATCGTTTCCCTATACAATGCCAAAAGCTTCGTTCGATCAAAACGTGTACAGTAATCCATTGTCAGCAAAAGTCACGACTTACAGCAAGTAATACATAAATCCACCTCGAAAATCCGACGTTAGTCTCGGGCCCATAAACAGCCGACGAAAAGGGGGAAGCTACGAGAGAGAAGAAAAAAAAGAAGAAGCTTGCTTTCATTGAGATCGGCTGCGAGCAATGTATAGTATTCGCGATTCGCGTCACGATCGCATCCCCGCCGCCGCACACGTATATGTAGGGGGGGGGGGGGTATAGGGCCAAGCCAATTGGCCATTAGCGATTCCCTCGAATCGCCCCCATTAATAACGACGTTCCCAAGGATTACCCCTGGAGCTTTTCATTTCCGTTTAACATGCTCGCGCCGCCCGACCTTTGGTCTTGCATTTGTCGTTAGCGCTTTTCAGCGACTCTTGTATTTCTTCATATTCGTGTGTTCTATCAGTTGCGTGTTTTTTCAATAATTTGTCAGTTACTTATATTTCGTGTATTGATTGCCGGATCAATCGAACTTGCCGTTACACAGTGTATTGATTCAATTAGCTGATTTGCATAGATTATTTGTTGAAACGGTGTAATCCATATCGATGCCATACAAATAACTCCAATTGGAATCGCAATTATCATCGAGTTACGTGCAATCCTGCTAATTGAAGCATTCAAGCCCCGTAAATACTGTAGATATAGTTGAAGTTTACAGTTTCATCAAATCAAGTTGCTCGATTGCAATAAAAAGGTTCCGTTTATTTGATAGGTTTCATTGAAAACCAATCGTATTTTTTTATTTATTTATTTTTTTTTTAAATTAAACGGCCCAATACAAGTATAATTAATAGAAATAATACAAGTATTAATTATATAAGTGGTAAAGTAAATAAAGTAAATGGTACTATAAAATAAGGTATTATATGAGTAGAGAATACTTAGGAAAGGAACCGCTCGGTGAAGTTGATACCAGACAGACTGGTTAATATTAACTTAATATTAACTTTCTTAAAAAAAAAATTCAAATTCAATCAGCAACACAACAATTCCATCGTTTATAAATTTTCGCGAAGCACCATCAACTTAATTAAAATGAAACTTTACTCTCGCGGTACGCGGTGAACGTGAAATCAATCTACAGAATTGCTTGGCATGTCATAAACGAGCTTTCGCGCAATTAATCATATTAAATTTCATAAGTGCGAGCAGATGTATCTCAACCGCAATATGGCACAAAACAATTAGTATACGCGTCCTATATATCAGCTAGAAATGACGCTCGCGCTACTTTGAAAACTATAACGAACAAACTGCAAAATCATAAAATTCGTTGTGCAGAGATTCTCCCAAGGGACGTCGATAGCCATTGTTGTACTTCGAGAGAACAGCAGCCTAATCAAAGGGTGTATGACGACCTAATTACCTTGTTACAACAACGATCTTTAACCCTCTCGCTCGCTAATGATCGTCCGTGCAACTTGCAAGCTCGCTATGCGGCTATACACACACACACACACACACTCTCTCCCCCTCTGTTTTGTGATTATTTCGACTTGTTCTACTTTGCTGAGAGTTTCCTTTTTTTTCCTCTGTGTTCAATTAGAAAAGTGGTAGGGTCTAGTATTTTTCATTTTGTTTTTTGGGTTAATTGACAAAAGTTCACTTTCTCAAAACGAACTAACTCTTACATTTTTTTTACATCAAAAGAATTTTAGAAGAAACGGATTTTTCATTCACTTTAAAAAATTACATCTCGAATATTGATTTCAAACCAAAAATGAAAACCCATCGTATCATACCCGCAATGTCCCCCTTAAAGAAAAGTATAAAAAAATCAGCAACCGCGCATCTATTTACCAGTAAACCGCAACAGCAGCAGCATCGGAGGATAGTGTCGTAGCAGGTACATATAGTCTCTCTCTCTCTCTCTCTCTCTCTCTCTCTCTCTCTCTCTCAGTACAGTAACGGGGAAGTTGGTCGCGTCTCAAGATAGTTGCTCTCCTCTCTCTGTCTGTCGGGCCCGATAATCGATCGAGCGATTAGCACGTGAATAGCGAGTCTGCCCGCCGCCACCGCCGCCGCGCTGTGGAGGAACAATGGCCAAAGCTTCGGCGGAATGAGTTAAAGCGGCTCGCCAAGGGAAATCGAGTTTGTCAAGAGAGAGAGAGAGAGAGAGAGAGAGAGAGAGAGAGAGAGAGAGAGAGAGAGAGAGAGAGAGAGAGAGAGAGAGAGAAGGTGAACGCCCACGAGTACATACATATAACAGCTTCTACGCTTTTCAAAGAGTCTATTCACTAATTTATTCATCATCATCGTGCTGCACGCGAGCTTGCGGCAATTCAAATTAACATCCCATGATTATCGACTACATACACACACATACATGTAGACGAAAGTCAAGAGAGATAAAAAAGAGAGAGAGAGAGTAAAGAGAGGTGAGAGCTTGCAAAAGCTAATCCGCGTTGATCGAAAAACGTCGATAGAGATTCGAGCTTGACTGATCGACGAGCGTCTTGACATCGACAGTTCCGCGATAAAACTTCAGCGTCGCGCGAAGCGCCTCGACTAAATTAGATAGCTAACGGTGAGCGCGCGCACGCCTTTTTCGCTTGTTTGCTTGCCGCCGATGAATATCGTCGAGCTTATATGTTTTTTTTAAATGTTTTCGACGACAAGCCAATTTCGCTTGAAAAAAAAAAAATTTTTTTTCTTTAACGTGTGGGCAAAAATTCACTTTGGGAAAGGATAGGGAAAACTGTCGATACACGAAAGGATTTAAAAAACAGCTTATAAGTCTCGGAATGAATACGCGAAGGATAGAGAGATATTCAACAAACTTTTTCTCTTTTTCTTTTCATAATGAGAAAAGCCACGTCATCGCCCACACTTATCCAAACAATGAATCGTAAAATCGCCGGTAAAAAACTTATTCATCGTAATTGTCTTGCTCTTTTTTTCTCTTTTTTTTTTCATTTATACGAGCTCGTTTCCCGAAGTACACATAGTAGTCTTCACGCAAGGGTGACTTCGTCGTCCCTGATCGAGCGCGTCTGAACTTCCCATGTGACTCACTCGCTCAACTCAACTCACCTCAACTGTGTGGCATAAAAGAGAATTAAAAAAAAAAAAAAGAGGAAAGAAACGTGCGAGCGAGACCACTAATTCCCCTTTCCTTTGACTGCGCGGAGTAGACGAAAAAAAAATGGATAGAAGAGAGAAGCGAAAGAGAAAAAAAAAAGAAACCTACTCGTGGCTAATCAAACGCGCTCGCGGTGTACTTTGAGGTAAAGTGCTGGATAAATGAGAGATGGTTGAAAATACACGTCGATCTTTTTTTTTTTCTTCTCTTCATTCTCTCTTCATCGCGAATTGACATTTCCGTTCTATACGTTTTTTTTTCATTCGTGGGCGCGTAGTGAAATACACGTGTGGCATGAGTCTGCTAGTCGCGTCGCTCTTCTCGAAATAGTTCGAATAGCTGTCATAAGCGAGAAAAGAAGGCCAATGCGAAGAAAAGGCTTTTGTGCTACCTGACGTACGTCTCTCTTCGATAAAAATTTCCGCGACATGCGATGTGTGTAACACACGAGAGAAAAATTTCAAATCTTTTTGAAGTTCCCTCGACGTATGTAATTCGAATGCTCGCGATTCTTTGCTTCGTCTGCGAATGTGCATAGCATTCTGTCATCGCCTCGGAAAGAAAGAACTTCACTCTCGCATAATAGTGTGAAATATTACAATACGCAAGAGAAAGTAAATGATCATTATGGCTCGCTGCGTCAAACTATATAAACGCATAAGACAAACTTTAAAGTCTGTCTCGCGACGCGAAAGTTCTCGTGGCCACGGAATGAAGAAAAGAAGGTATAAGAAAACTTGTCAGTGAAATAACTTTTGACGTCATGAATTTTAAACGTAGAAAGCTGCGAGCCGATGGAATTTATGCGAGAGACACGAGACGAAGGCAAAAAAAAAAGTTGACTAAAACAATAAGAAAGAAGCATACAGAAGTTTCCGATTAAAATGCCTCATCTCTCTCTCACTCTCTCCTTTTTAATGTTTGATGCAAGAGACTCCAAGCATCGGAATCACGTATAAGCTCTTTTCCTTCAGGAAGACAGACAGAGAGAGAGAGTGAGAGCAAGAGAGACTATGAAAAGTTTTTTGCCCAAGAGAAGAAGAAAAAAATTGCCTACAAATAAAAGAAGCGCGCCAAACGAACTCCCGGGTCGTCTAATGCACTAAAGGCAATCTCGTTACAGCGATGCCAAGGAAGCGAGCGACACAACGCCGACGACGAGGAAAGGACACAACGCCGAAGCGGCGGGGGCCATAAAAAATACAACGAGTAGTACCCGAGAACGCACGCAGCCAACCTATCCATTATTTTGTACTTCGACGAGAGTACAGCTATACTTTTCTTTCAAATTGTTTTCCAGAAATTTATTAACTAATTTTTTAATATTACAAAAATTTAGCCAACGTAAAATTTTTTTCGTTCAATCATTTTTATCCGAATACTTGTGAAACTCCGAAGTTCCTATCGTATAGCTGTAACGATTAAGAATAACAAGTAGATATTAATTAAAATTTTTTAAACCAGTGACTTAAAAAAGACACACACAAAAAAACGGATATCCAGCTAAAACCAGAAGGCAATATTCTCAGCGACGAAGAACCCACGGGGCGTATAGCAACGGGTTCATACATTCTTGATAATGGGGTGTCACGCTAATGAGACAGAAACGGCCGAAGAAGGCATTGCACTCTCGCCCGCTCGCTCGCGAAAATTCGATTTAAAGGGCTCTCTCTCTCTCTCTCTCTCTCTCTCTCTCGATCGCTTTTGCATAGCAGCAGCCAGGATTATTCCCCTTGGCAACACGTCATCCTGAAATAGCAGCGCAGATCAACCTCTCCGACACGCCAAATTTGCGGTTAAAACAATCACCGAGAGAATCGTTGTCTCTATCTCTCTCTCTCTCTCTCTCTCTCTCTCTCTCTCTCTCTCTCTCTCTCTCTCTCTCTCTCTTTGCGGCCACTGCTGCTGCTGCTAGGCAAGGTCGTGTACCGGTTATCGCGCTCAGTTATGCTTATATTGATCGTTTTGCAAAAGGGAGTTTGGCGTCGTCGTCGTCGTCGTCGGCGGCGGCAGCTGTTGCACTCTCTCTCCCTCCCGCAAATGCACGCGCGGTTGATACATGTATATATACATATATATCCGTCTGCCGTCAGTTTTAATTTGAAAGATGCGCGCGAGATTTCCGATGGGAGCTGCTTGTTACCATGGAAATGAATGCACACGTGCGCTCACACCACGAGTTTGCTTTCATTTTTTTTTCTCCTTCGATGTCGATTTTAACAGTCTCGCTCTGCGCGTACGTGTATGTATGTGTAATTTTATTACGAAAAATAACTTCGGATATCTATTTCCCGTTTGAATAATATGTATGGAAATAAACGAAATTTGAAAATTACCGCGAGAGCTATGTGGCTGCAATCAACGTTTTCTGCAATAAAAGGTGCGGACGTTAACGGATCCCGATAATAGTTCACAAAGCACGCGCACGATCAATCAAAAGAACGAATATGATATATCCAATATACCATATATATATCGATACACGAGTAGTGTGTCTATGTATCTGTTGAGCTAGTTTTCCTTTTTTTTTTTTTTTTGCTTATGCCGTGTCGTAAAATAGGTAATATCTGATGAGACTGAACGGTTTCATATATATCTAATACGAACAGCGATACTCATCTGGTAATCTTCTACATATACGTGTATGATCGATCGATGATTGATTCATAAAACCGTCGCTATGCGGAGTTCATTGAACATCGCGTTCGAAACCACCGTTCGACTCAGCATGTAGATTAACATCAATGACTACCGTATAACTCGACGTTATATTTCTCCGAAGAAAAAGCACATCTTACTAAAAAATCACAGCTACGCGTAGCTTTTGAGAGAGAAAGAGAACGAATAGTGTGCAGAAGGTAAAGAGACGATCGCGTGCATCAAAAACAAAAAAAAAAAAAGAAGAAGAAGAAGAAGAGAAAACCTGCAGCGGATGCATAAATTGCATCTCTCTCTGGCCGAGTAGTAGTATAGTAGTAGTAGTAGAGCGTAATCCGGGCTTGTTGCACATTCCAGTTATGTTTCGCTCTCTCGGTCTCTCGCGAGGTAGAGAGAGAGAGAGAGAGAGGCGCGTGCGGCCAAAAGAGAGTTGGTGGGGATTCGCGGCCACGCTTATCCCGTCCCCTACTACCACACCGGCTCGAGCGACTCGGCCATCACATCGCGAAAAAAGGAAGAAGAAGAAGAAGAAGAAGCGAAAGAGATTGGCAAAATAGAAGAAGACGAGGGCTACTGCTGCTGCCTGCTGCTGCTTGCTGCTGGACGGGCAAGGTGGGGCTTTACGGATGTATCGCTTGTGGACGAGTACAGGTAGGATGGAAAGTTATACTTGAGAGGAGGATATCGCTTTTGCTTATGTAGCTCTGTGGGAATGCTTTTTTTTTTTTCTTATTCGTCTTTCGGAGGGATTGACATTTCAAGTGTGTTTGCTTAGATGAGTTTTCGCTTTTTCATTGATCGCTCGTGTTTAGTGTGGTAGTAAGTGGGGGTTTTTCAAGGTACGAAGGAATTTATATTCAGAGATATATACCGTGCCATGAGTGTGAGCTTCTTTTTTTTCTGGAATTAATCATTGTTTCGTTGGGTATTGTTTGATTCAGCGGAAAAAAAAGGTAGACTATTAATGAGATGAATTCCCGCCATCAAAAGTTCTAAGCATAAAGAATCGTATTAAAATTTATTTCGAAAAAGAATCACACTCCACGTAAACGCAACAATCAGTGCGGTAAAATATTGTCGATTTCAAATAGCCGCAATCGCAACTCGAAATCTCTTTTCCATCCCGAAAAAAAAACGAAGAAAATCAAGAGCAACGATCTGAAACCGCGTAGTGAACGTGCAGAGCAGCAGCTTCAGCAGCAGCAGCAGCGAACAGGTAAATCGGGTCCATTGCCGCATGGAATATCTCTCTGGCTATGACTGTACCTTATATATATATATACCAGGCGGTGGTGCAGTGAAGCAGGCACACGTATATAGCCTCGCGCGCGCGCGCGGTTGAATGAATGAACGCGCCGCGGAGGAGAGAGAAAAGGAGAAGCGGACACTGTGGGAAAAAGCGAGGAGAGGATCGAAAGAGTGAGAGAGAGCCCTCGATATACATACGTACACGTAGAGCTACTCGCTCAACTCTTTTTTTTCTCTCCTTTTTGTTTTTGGAGGATGAGAGAGGCAGGTGCATCTCTTCGCGCTATTAAAAAAGGCGCGCGTCGGGCTTTACTTTTTGACATTGTGTTCTATGCAGTTGTGAGCGTGATACGAATCTGCTTCTACGCGATACAGTTAGTTTCGATTAGACTTTGTGATTGATGTTTGAAGATTGCTTTTTTTTTTACTTTTGCTTGTTTGTTTGAGGAGAAAATTCTCTAGACGGATTCGCGAACGTTTGATTGATTTATATATAAGCGACTTTGATTTTAATTTTATTTTTAACGCGAAGAAAGTCGATTTTGCGTTTATGGTAATATGCTGTATCTTAATGTCGGCTTTAATTGAAGTTCTACGGAGATAAGACGTTTATGGGTAGTTTCACATTTAATTAGAAACGGACGCTTTACGACTTATATCGGCAAATATTATATGCGTGACTGTAATGTAAAAAATTATTATTGAGCTACAAGTTTTATTGACGTGAGAAATATTATATTTGTGGTGCGGATTGTGCAAATAGATCAATGATAGAAGGGTTATGCTTATAACGGTGAAATTTAATTAAATGATTATAGTTTACTGATTATTTTACTTATTTATTTGTGACAAGAGGTTGGAAAATTATTTTCTTGGATGAAATAGCTTTTTTTGTGCATTCAGAATATTTTCGAAATATTTGATTGACGTGTCAATTTTCCGTTCGATAAACTTGCCTTGCAAACATCACAGTCTTGCGTGAAATCATCTTCTAACAATAAAGTTCAATTGTTAGAACAGAGTATTTAATTTTCTTGTTGAGTTGCAGAATGAATGCTTTTTCATACAACTTTGTTAGACAAAGATCGCATATGCTATAGAAATCGGTCAAAACTTTGATTGAACTCAAATAAAAGCTATAAAGTCAGTTCAAATTATCATGGAAAGTATTGTAGCTTGTAACCATCTGCTGAAAATCACATCAATTATTATAATTAATTGATATGCACAATTATGACAAACTTTTTTTTTAATTTCTAAATATATTATAAAAGCTTTTTATTTCATATTACCAGCCAATGAATAATGTCACCGAATGAAACATCCTACCATTTACATATATACACCAACTATTTTTCTGAACGACTGCCAATTACAAGATGTTTTCCAAAACGTATAAAACTCGAAAGATTCTCCGAAGCCATAAGAAGTAATATAAAAAAAAAAAAGAAGCACAGTTACACAAAAACGTGTCCCAGTAGAAATCAATTCCCAAAAGGCAAACGAATGCATTTCGTTCTCTCTCAACTTTTTCTCATCCATCAAACACACGCACACACACGCACGCACACACAGATCAAAGCCCGCACATACGAGCGCTATGCGTATAACCAAGAGTGGCAACTCGGAAATCTCAATAAGGAGCGTGGCGCGCGATTCTCTATGTGGCAACCACGCCCACAGCTATGTACCCTATGCGCTAACTTCTTTTTCAGGTAATGAGCGAGCGCGCATAGGTATACTCTCGGCAAAACTCGGTCCATTAGCTCTTTGATTTGCGCGCGTGTGACGAGTCGTTGAAAAAAAAAAAAACGCAGACACATACGCTGTCTGATATGCAATGCTAATGCCATGCGAAACTTCTTTTGCCGCGGAGATTAGAAAGCTAATTTATCGACAAATTATGTCAGCAGGAAACCGATGAAGTCATTTAGATTGAATTTTTTATCGGACCGTTTGGAATATTTATTGGCTACCTGCTTCTCCCTCCCTCCCTCTCTCTATTTGTTAGTCCGCAAAGTCGTTACCAACCTCCGAAGGTTTTATTGGATTTCGCGTCCGATGGATTTTCTTATATAGTGGCCTTTAAGTGCCGAACTTGCGCGCGAAAATTTTCGTGATTACTCTCTCTCTCTCTCTTAAGGGCTATATATACGTTCGCGAGCGAAGTGAAATTAAGAGAGCGAGAGAGAGAGTTATTTATGCAAAAGCTATCCACTTTGCCATTCTTCTTCTTACTTTCAATGTTATCGGATTAATTTGAGCACTCTCATCGTATTTCGCACTCAACTGCGAGTTTGCTTGATTAATATTGAACACTTTTCGTAATTAAAGGAAAAAAAAAGAGCTTTCATTAGACGGTGATACATCAATACTTTTTTTTTTCATTACCAGAAGTGGCTCATCGTTCAGTGTCTGAGAATATTTTCTCGAAAGGAAAAAAAAAAGAAAAAAATTCTTACAAATTTCGGTTGTTTCGCCGTCGTCGAGTGAGTAATGCTGTTCAACGCCACATAAAAGTTAGCTTTTATATTCCCGTGCAAAATAAGACACAGCCAATTAAAGCGTTGAACGAGCGAGCGAGGCAGAAGACACCTTTAAAAAAAAATACAAAGACCTCTTCCGTGCGACATTTCCAAATTAAAGCAAGTAACTTCTCTTTTCCCTCTCATCTCTCCGTGTCCATTCGCAATTTTGCCTACACACGAAGTAAGAGCACGAGGCATTAAAATAAATTCGCCGTTTTAACGCTCTCGTTAAATCCATCGTAGACAAGTCGTTAAACGAGCGTTGTAAAGCCTTTTAATAAATTTAAGCGTTCTTCGCCCTCCCCCCTTTCTCTCTTTCAACGAGTCGCGAGCTGTAGGTATATATATATACTAATAAAAGAGTGCGAGACGAAGAGAGAAAATCCCGTACAATGGGCACATCAAAGAGATGAGCTGAGAGAAAGAGAGAAGAGGTATATACGTAATCTGGGATACACAAACACACGGAAAGAATGAGATGCCTTTCCCACGGAATTAAGAGTCGAGCTGGCCGCGAGAAGAAAAGAAAGTGATCGACGAAAAATCCGAGGAAACGTTTTTAAAAAAAAAATAACGCAGCCAAGTTGTATTATCTTTCGCTCTCATCGCGGCTCGCTTCTAATTTTTCGGTGAAAACCAGCAGCAGCAGTTTTCTGCGTGTCAATTACGCGTGGAAAAGAAAAAAAATAAAACATGACGAATTTCTTTGGCTTTAATTAAGTCGTATCTTATGGAAATCAAGTTAGAATTTCGTAATGTACAACATATGGGCGTATGAATGATGTGATAGAATGGCGATTCTTTTTATAAATATGTAGATTTCAAGCGAAATGTTATCATGTCGACGAGTTGATTTAGATAATGGATAAATTTGGAATTCACGAAAATTTATGGCCACGCGCGAGGAGTTTCAATGAATACGTATAGCTTTTTGCCGCTATCAAAAAGTATTGAAATAACCTGTATTCAATTCGATATAATGCGCGTGTAATGCGTGTCGAGTGTATCAAATGAAACGAAATCCACGATTTCTCCGAAATTTCAAAGGATTATTATTATACGAGAGAGAGAGAGATGCCTCTCCTTTTTTTTCGCGGAAATTTAATATGCTAATTTAATTAAATACAGCGCGAAGTTTCAACATCATTAACACAAATTTCATGCGTGATCATTTTAGTTTCGCACTTGGAATTGAAAAAACAAAAAAGGAAAGGAAGGAAGAGACAAGGCCAATTATATTAATTATTTTAAACGTGTGCGATGAGTCGCCTCTCCCAGAGGTCGTTGACTTTTTCGCAGAGAGTTGAATTACATATATATATATATATACACTACATTTTAAGAAAATAATTGACCCTCGAGCGTTGACATTTGATAAACTCAAGCGAAGCTTTTTTCCAGCGCTAATCTCGCCGATTGCCAATATAAGGAGGTAAGCAAAGACGTAATGGAAAAAATATCGATGAAGAAGAAGAAGAAGCGAACAGAGAAGAAAAAAAAATGAAGCTAAAGAAAGAGAAGCGACTCCGGTAGATTGGTCCGTCTTTCGTCCGATGCTTCATCATCGGATCTTTTAATTAGTAACTTTTACGGGCTCGGCTTTCCGTGTTAATTGGAAATCTCGTCATCTCGTCTGAAAGAGTGAGAGAGAAAGCGCGTCGATGAATGGACAAATTTTTCCTTTCTTCATGATCTCGTTACGTAAAAAGGGCTCGCGCGAACGAGCTTCTGTTAAAAAAAATAAGAAAAGAAAAGAAAAACAAACCGATGTATAACTTGAGCTCTTTTATCCACTCTCTTTCATAATACTCAATTATTTCTATATAACAAGGCATATTCCCCCCGAGAGAAGAAAAAAGAAAAGAAAAGTCAATTCTTCGAAATATAAGTTTGCTCGAAGAGGAAAAAAAAAGTTTATAATCCAGTAGCTAATTGTTCGAGCGATCGAGACTATATCTTACCTCCCTCAAGGTTGGGACGACCATAGAGCTGTCGTTAACCTCGTGTACAAGTGAATCAGAAAAGACCATTAACTCGTTTAAGGAGTGACTATGTGTGTGTGTATGTCGCGCGAAAGGAGTGGGAAAAACTTAAAGAGCAGAATCGCGTAGTTTCCCGCCTTCTACCTCCTCCCTCGTTTCCGTTCGACGCCGCTTGATGCACGGACTCGCAACTTCTTGTCTTTTTCTTTTCTTTCTTTTCGAAAACCCTTCTTTTATTGCTTAATTGCGCGTTTGCGAGAGATGTCATTTTTCATGGTGAGTCGTAGTTATCTAAACAAAGAGCCGGACTTGAATGTTATTATTAAATCTTTTCGTTATGGATGTTGACTCTCTTTTCAAGGAAAATTTTGAATTTTATTCTTTATGAAAACATCATGAAGTTACGTAAGAATAAATATGAATTTTTTGATTTGGGTCACTCGGTAAATCAATTTGTATTTTCAGGAACGGTCAGCTTCGTTTAATTAAAAAGTAATCAATGACTGACATGGAATGACATCAATTTACCCTCTACACCGACAGCAAAAAATTACTTTTCTCTGCAATTAACATCAGTATAAAAATATATCGCTCGAACGAATATCAACATCGATAAAACGAACTCAGTTTATATTCACGAATCTCACTCAACAAACATCCATCACGCACACTATATAAATCCTCTTATATACAAAAACGCACTATGCACATTTTATTTGCAGACGAAGAAAAGAGGCCGCAATTATACAACTCGAAGCAGCGTGTTGGTACATACATAAACAGCAGCGTTGAACAGTGCAATACTCCGCCTTTCGAAAATTGGATCGATTTCAAGTAATTTGGCTCCCATATCCTGGGCTACTTCCTCGTGTATCTGGTATATATGTGTGTGTGTGTTGCAACCTTCGGCCGTTCATTCATCCCACTCGCGCTCTCTCTCTCTCTCTCTTTCTCTTGCGCGCGAGGGATATAATGCGCAATTACGTTGCCGGTTCCCATTCACAGTCTTGTCTCGCGTAAATCGCTGGCTTCCTCCGCTAAAAACTGATTCATATAGATATATAAAAGAAGAGTCTCCGAAGAAATACACTTCGCTCGCTCGCCTCTCTTTTTTTTTCCTTCTTCTTCTTCTTCTTCTTTTCTGCACGCGGAAAGGAGAAGGATGGCTTATTCATATTGTTATGATTTTCTAGAGGAAACGCCGTAATTGTGATAATTGCACGCGACTGCCGCGCCAATGGAAAAACTCGCGCGCCGCTTTTCTCACGAAATCGAGAGCGAGCGAGCATTAATTCCAGCGAGCTCTATATATACACCATTGCTTATTATTGTTTCGTCGATTCGTTACGGAGGCTTCTAAATTGTTTTTTAATGTCAGACTTTTGCGCTTCGAGGGGAAGTGTTCGATTATTACGAATTTACATCGTGTTTTCTTTTTCTTTTTTTTTTCTTTCGATCGATGACTCGATATTCAATTTGGATTACAAAAGCGATTCGATTGCCGTGGACGGAAAACGAGGTATTGATTAAAATGTTAACAGGGCGTTTTTTTTTAGAGTTTCGTGGAAAATTGATAATTCGAAGTTTATTAATTAATGAAAATTGAGCGTGCTTCTCCTCTCTTTTCTGCTGTAATAAAGGATAATTAAAAAAAAAAATTAATCAACGACCATTGCCGCGCTGAATTTCACCAGAGAGAAATTGCGTTCTTTATTTTAGCAATTTGTCTTGATCGCGAGCAGCAGCTATTCCGTAATGCCAACTTGATTAAAGGCTACTTTTTCCAATTATAACGACAATTTGCCGGCAAAAGTAGCCTGCCACAGCTACTCGCGTTTATTGTCCATTTAGAACGAATCGACTCTTTTTTTTCTCTCTCTCTTCAACAAACAGTTTCTCTCCGCGCCAAGAAGGAAGATAAAAAGTCGATTCTCAATTGAGCCATAAAAATCGCTGAAGCTCTAATATGATAACGACCTATTAGAAATGGCCAAGCAAATCGTCAACAAGTATCGAAGAAAAAAAAAACTGAGGGAGAGAGAACGACTACGCTACGTCTTCACCTCGCGGCAATTAAGAACGACTAAGCGCTAACGAAGCGATGCGCGCGAATCAATTAACGGTCTTCTTGTACTCTTCTTCTGTTTTTTTTATTCAGAAGCCGGGAACTTTAATCGAGCTACCGAGAATTTTAATCGTCTCTCTGTTCCGAATCAAACGTTTGTGGTTTGTAGTCCGTGGAGGATTTGACACGGGGTACTTTTGCGCGGGTGAAGTGGATTTCGAACTAAATTTTCTACTGATTTAGAGCCAATTTTTTTTCCATGAACATGGCCTTAACAAAATGATTAAGTTATTCATTTATTTTTCTGCATTGACGCATAAACAAATATGAATAATAAATCACGATGTACAAATGTATCGAAAGATTTTCAATTGAATTTGCTTTAAATCAAACTAAAATACAAAGGTACAATACTACAATAGGTATTTAACTAAATCTATTGAATAAATCAATGCGATATGAATCGGAAAATCGATGAATTCATTCTAACGGTTTATCGCATAACAAAAAAGGGTATTAAAAAAAGCGCGTATATTTCTCTCGTACTACCGATAAGGGATATAAAAAAGTGTAAAATAAAAATTCATCAAGCGCGATTTCATATTCACAGAGAAATATTCATTTTCACAGCTATTGAAAAATTGCATCTTTCTCTCTTTTCTGTGTCTCGCAGAGATGAATAAATTTGATGGGAATCAGAGCCTAAGTAAATAACGAATAAGTCTCTCGACACAAAAGAAGAAGAAGAAGAGAAAAGTATCGGTCGATATATATACAAAAGCAAAGAGAGTTGTTAACGGAGAGGTAAGTATGTAATACAAAACGAAATCCCAGCACAAATACAATAACGCAATATAACGCGGTGGTGATGCAGCGAGGAGCATCGACGCAGTGATATCTCCTTGCGCGTATTTTCCGTCTTTCGCGAGCACACGCAAATATAT
>JAWWMK010010955.1:0-24360 GCA_035047105.1 Galeopsomyia nigrocyanea
ATACCGAAACTTATTTTTCAGTATCAAACATTATTTTCACCTGCCGGAATACTTGTTTCTCGAAGTGGCGCAATTGGATATACTAACTTTTTCACACCAAAAAAAAAAGTAGCTTGATTCAAAGTGTGATAACTCTGGTTAGACTTAACCAAATTAATCGTGCGTGACACCATTTTAAAGGGCAAATGACCAGCTTTCGAATGAGACCCGTACGTTTAAAAATTCGCTCGCGATAAAAAGTTGTGGCGATTTGAAATCTTAGTGGCGTAATTGGGTAAACGTACCTTAGATAATAACTGCGACGCCAATAAAAAGAGGGCGCAGGTTGAACAACCTTGAAAAATAAAGACAATACTAGACGTAGTGCGCTCGGCGGCGCTTACACACCGTATATATTAATTACTTTTTTTTTTCTTCATAGTGGCCTTCTTCTTTTTTAGCGAGCAATTAGCGCGTTTTGGCGCGCGAATCAAAAATGGCGCGCGCGACTTTTATCGGCTATCGACAGTGGCCTACATTGATTGCGTACGTTGTGACATTCGAAGCTCGCGTTGATTTTGTTAATATATAAAATTAACCGTACGAAAAGAGAAAAAAAAATCTCGAATAATTCTATAACCGACGAACTTTCGTCGGAAGTCGGTGGTTTAACTCTCGAGATTCAGTGTCCACCGCACGTCGTTCACAAGAATCCACAGGCCTTGTTTGTCTCTGGCTGTGGTCTTGTTTGTGCCTCTGTGAGCCGGTGTTAGTACGAGAATTAACCGAGATTTTTCTTCTTTTTTTTTCTCTCTTTCTCAGTTTCTTTGAGGCTCTTGCGGTCGTGCGACGCGAAATACGAGGAAGAATTCGGAAATGTGCGGTTTTTTTTTTGTAATTTCATTTTAAAGCGAATAACCAACGACGATCGTCACCCACTGATCACACTCAAAGTGAAAAAAAAATCCGCCGTTTACATTGAAGCTCGCAACGATAAATCCCGAAAGAGCTTTATTGTCATACTCGAACCCCCCGACAATTAAATTCGCAACCCTCGTAAAAAAACAAACAAGGCAGCTTTACTATATATAACGTTGCATTGATAAAATCATTAAAAGCATGAAATAATGTTGAGCCACGGTGTGTTTACGCATGTGTGTATGTGTGTGATATATCGACTCGTCGTCGTCGCACTAGGCCAGTGCGGTCGATAAACGACGACGACGACGACGCTCTCTTTGCTGTTTGTGTTTCTTGCTCGTTTACAAGGGGGTTTTTGTGCGTATGTACATTGGAGGGGTTCGATGAGCTTTTCTAGCAGAGGGAAGTGTGCGTGTGCGATGACTTTTTACGTGTGCTAGGAAAATGTACTGTGATGGTTGTTTGAATGTATACTTGAATTGAATTTACTTTGATTAACGAAGAACGTGACTTGTGAATTTTAATTATTGAATGTTTTCTTTTTTTTTGTCACTGTAACTAAAATTTGTAAGTATCGTAAACCATTTGATAAGAGTTTTTCAATTGAATTATGCACGACGTTCGATTGCTCCACTTTTACCCGAGAAAGTTCGACTTGAAAAAAAAAGCCGCTTATAATTACCATGGATTACGAACTTACGTTTCACTGTGCACTAACTTCAAGTTCAAACGAAATGATGTATCGGCAAGTTAATCGCGTATCCGTGATTTTTTTTGTTGTTGAATATTTAACGCCTTTTGACTTGACTTCGAAGGTTCTTCTTCGATTGTTTTTTTTTTCTTCTTTTCTTTCTTTCTTGCGTGTACATACGTAAAGTCGATCGATGTGTACAACTATACGCGAGCGTCCCCCTTATTCTTTTCTCGAGACTATTTTCCGCTTCGCTATACTTGGACTATATTCGTTTAGCTGAGAGACGAGAGTTTTATTTTTTGCTGTATTCTTTAGAAAGTTTGCGTGTGATAATGAGCGACATAAGTTTTGTTTGTTTTATAAGGTGTTTAGCGTTCAAATCTATTTCAATGGAGTTTTATTCGATGTGTTTTCTCGTATTTCCGCTTTTCCTTTGTTCTTCTTCCATTTCGTACACACACACACACAATGCCCAATAACGAACTGAATAAAATCATTTTCAGTTCTGACCTGAATATAAGAAGCATCTCATGAAAAAGTAACATTAATCATTTCATATACAACAGTATTCCCATTCTCAATACTGGAGCTTACGAACATCCCTCGAATCGATTTCCATTTCTATACTTCCAATACACAATACAACAAACACACGAAAAAAAAAAGAAGAAACCAAGAATAGAAGGCGGAACTCCCTGTACGCGTATGTATTTTTTTTTATCAGCGATATCTCGACTGTCAATTACGAGGCTAAAACCGAACGACCGCGTTTTCACGCTGCGACTTTATCGATGCGCCGCGCCGCTGCTGCCACTGTGGGAGTCATAAATTATTGATAGGCCTACTACTACATACATATCACACACGGCGAGAGTGAACAAAAGTCGGTCGTTTCTTTTTTTTTTTCCTTCGGCGCTTATATGCGATTTTTTTTTCTCTCTTTCTCTCGTTTGCCGTCCATTTCGCGCGATGGAAAAAAGAAGAACTGTTATAACTCGAAATTGCTACGCAGCATCGGTGCTTGCATTATTGATTTTTCGTTAATTGATCCGCGATGTACACGTTATAGTGGTGTTGGTTTTAAATTTGTATTTATGAGAACGATTGTTTCGCGCGGATAGAGAGATGAAAGCTTTTCTTGATGGATTTTCAGTTATCAATGTATACAACGTATGTAGGATGAAATTCGTCGGGGATAAGCTCGTTGTAGTGAAGTTTGTTTTATCACGATTATCAAAATATCACGTATATTGTATCCGAATTTTCGATAAAAAGAGGTTGATAATTTGCGACAACAGGTATAATACATTTTATCGATTGAAATCTCTCATAGCGCTTTATTTATGACGATGACGTGTCGGTTTGGATGAAAATTTACAAAAAAAAAAAAAGACTGCTAAGTAGTAAAATTAATGCTGTAATTACAACGCAAAATTTAATTTAACCCTCCCGAGTGTGCTCGTATGTATATGTATATACGAGCGCGCGGCCTCGCGTACGTAAACCGATTAAAACGTTACGTCGGCAATTAAATTGGATAGGCTGTAACGATTAATTGAACGCGCGCGACGAGTATAATTACATTCGAACGACGAACTTTTCGCTGCCGTGGATATACATTGTTGTTTGTCGTATATATATATATGTCCCTTCGACTTTTTTTTCTCTATATATCTATCTTGCGGAAGATGGATTGAGTGATGGGTGAATGGCGGACGGTCGATCCACTGTCTTTTTTTTTTTGTATTTGACGCCAATCGCGTGACGTGATCTTGATTGTCTTTTGAATTTTTCTGATTGTATCTCGAATAATTACACTTGGACAGTTTGAGTCAATCGTCATAACTCTAACGCATTTCTTGCATTTCCTTAAAAAAAGAATGATACTCGTTTCCGCGTAAAAGTCACACTTTAGTAAATTAATTTTCCGACGAGTCAAAAGTCATTTTACCAATGCGACCTATATTACATTTACGGACATTTTCCATTTTCGGACCAATCGAATTTACACCCGACTAAAGATAGGACATGGAGATGTCTTCGGGGACTCCGAGAATTCGCGCTGATTTATTCAATGTTTAACGTCGCTTTTCTAAATCACGTTGAAAATCGCGCTCGAAATAACTCGCGGCATTTATTATACGATTATTTCGCGCTAAATATTCTATATTATTTGCTTATCTTTTGCGCCGTACGCCCATGTACAGCCATCTGTTTCATAACTTTTTCAAATGTATATAATTCAGTTTGGGAAAAGCTCTATCTCAATATTAAACGGATTTTAATTAGCGAAACTTTCGGGCGAAATGAATATTATATTAAAGACAGATATAATCGCGATTAAAGTAAAATCGTCGTTCGTTTCTCCCTTGAATATTGAACGAATTGTTTTCAAATCGAAACTTTCGCTCGTCATAATTGAAACTATAAACTTTGGGAGATCGAAAGAGTTTCTCACTTATTTCCATTTGTTTTTTCATCGATTTCTATACGTCTTTCTTTATTTGTCGATATATACGCTCGCGCGATCTTTGTGTAACAAGAAACTGCGCGCGGTGCTCTGAATTTAGCTACCGAGGCGAGGCGAGAGAGAACGGTTGTATAAGTCTATTCCTAGCGGAGGTATTTCGCTCTCGATTTCGACGTTCCTCTCCCGATCGCCTCTGTACGAATTGAGAATTATACCGGCACACCTGCGATACTGCAACACTTCCCGTTCTATTTTTCTTCGGTGTAAATCGAATCGAGAGACGGATGGATGCAGAACATTTTTTTTTTCACCGTTTCGCTAAGTGTATAGTATGGAATATCGCGTATTATCTGTGAAAATGAAACTGAATGAAAAAATATCACTAAATAATTCAAAAGCACACTATAACTATTTCAAAATCTCACTCGTGTGTGGGTCTCGAAAATTCAAGAGCCGAAATAAAGAAGGGCGAGACTGTCTCGGGAATTCCGAAACTGCACGTTGAGAAAAAAAAACACAAGCATCCTCTCGCGCACACTGGAGTAGCGTATTCCTAGCGATTAATCGTTGTACCGAAAAATGGGAGTACTCCAAGGATTATTTTTTTTTCTCTTCTCTCTCTCTAGTTTGATCAATTTCCTCTTTTAGGGGGGAAATAAATTTTCTCTTTGTTTTTTTATCTTATGGCGTGGAAAAATTGAACGAAGAATAATGCACGAGTGTCGTGTTCAATTATTTATAACGTATCGTGTGCTTTTCGGTTATTCTCGTGAGTGTCGTTGAATAATAAAGGATTTTCATTCAATTATACGTCTACTAAATAATTAATAGTTTTCTCGTGAATTGACCTTTTTTTTCGGTCGAAGAATAGAAATATAAAACAGTTGATTACAGACGAGTTCATCCGACAATTTGTCTTGTATCGATTGGGGTTTTTTCTTGTACTGCAACCCACCCGAAATTCCTTGATTAACGATCTGTTGGTACTATTTTAGGTTTTTGCAAAGTCATTTTGTTCGATAAAAGCAAAAAAAAAATAAACTTCCGTTCTACACCCATTAAACTTTCCTATCAAAAGTACATTACCATTCGAAATAAAAAAAAAACTTCCTTCTTGCCTTTTCAAATTTTTCACTCACAATGCAATTTTACGATTTAACGAGTTCTCGCGCGAGCGAGTTAGAAAAGCGCAGAAACTCCCGAGATAAAAAAAAAATTCAATCGAGAAAGAATTTACATCTGAATAGCGTATAACCCACCTACGTACCGCGACTATATATCTCACGCTCCAAGACGTATATTTAATCCTCTATTCACGAAATATAAAAAAAAATGAAAATTAAAAAGCTCGCGAGAGTGAAAAAAAAGCTTCGCAACTCACAGTGGCGACGCTACTGGCCGCAGCAGTACCAAGCAGCAGCAGCAGCGCCGTATATAGGTCAACCCGGCTCGCTTTTGCCTTCGCGCGCGTTATATAGATTTTTAGAACGAAAGCCCGCGATGCGCGCTCTTTCATCCCTTCTCTCACAGAGTTTTACTCGATGCGCTTTTCTTCTTCTTATTCTTCATTTCCTACGGGGTGGGATGAGATTTTTCGGCTGTGGATATCGCGCGATTTATGATGCGGATAAAGAGGCTTGCGATTCTATTTTTTTTTTTTTTGGTTCCTATAGAGAATGAGAGTTACTGCGTGTCGATAAACGTCTGGGTTTATCTGTTGCAGGAAGATAATTCTTTTCTTTTACTTTTATTTTTACTCTCTCATGGTAGTGGGTTGTTAACAGGTGAAGAATTTTAGGGGTGGGTTTGTAGTTTATGTTTCAAATATAAAAAAAAAATTCTCTTGTATTTGGTGGTTACTTCGAAAACAAAGTTTAAAAAAAAAATCGATCCAAGCTTTTTCCCTGCAGTTTAAAAATCCTATTCATATGCAACGTCGGAGCTTGCGTGCAGCAAAACTTTCATTCACACACAAATATATACATAGAAAAATCCTCGCGCATATAGATCGCGCATTATTAGCTTAAGTTTCATTTTCAAGGCAAGCAAAAAGCGAAAATCACCACGTTCACCCAAACAGAAGAAGAAAAAAAAAACACCTGCAATTACTATAATTCTCGAGCTAAAAGATACACACACACACACACACACATATGATACACGCGTGCGCGGAAAATGTCGAGCTGCCTGCCTGCTCCCCCGTCGAATCCCCAGGAATGTGGGTCGCGTCCCAGAAGCGTCGGCACCCTCGTAAAATCCCCGATAAACGAGGTAGCCTCTCCACCCTCCTCCTCGTTCTCTGCGTCTGCGCATTGCAGGTCAACCGGATAGGATGTTATACTGCTACTGCTGCGTTTTTCTCTCGTTTATTTTTTTTTTTTTTGCCGGACTCTCTCCCTCCCTCAGTTAAGCTTCTCTTTCTTTTCTTTTTTTTTTTCGTATAACATCCCTCGAGTGGAAAACTTTTGCGAGGGTGGTTTTGGATATGGGGGGGAGGGGTTACTGGTAATTCGAGGCAGGGGGATGATAGCGAAGGAAGAAGGTGAATTGCTTACAGCTGGATGGGTTTTCTCGGGGAAAATTGTTCTCGTGCGTTCGATAGCTGATTTTTCATTAATACTTATACGAAAGTTCGAAAATGAAAATTCTTCGAGGATCAAAGTCTTTCGAATGCTCGTAATCGTTAAACAAAATGCTGAAAATTGAATAGAACGGTGTGTGCAAGTGTTACACGAAGGAAGAGAGCTTGCAATGGGATATAGCGTACATATAGGAGAGAGAGAGAGAGAAGTACGTCGCCTGGATATCGATTGCCCGTGACACCGCGCTGCAGCAAAGTCCTATGAACGCTGTTTACACGACGATGCTACTGCTGCTGCTTGGAGCTTTTA
Source organism: Galeopsomyia nigrocyanea (assembly GCA_035047105.1). NCBI lineage: Eukaryota > Metazoa > Arthropoda > Insecta > Hymenoptera > Eulophidae > Galeopsomyia > Galeopsomyia nigrocyanea. The sequence continues at coordinate 6,956 of JAWWMK010010955.1, forward strand.
CATTATAACGAGATTCCTTATCTCCCACGCTCGATATGTTGCAATAATGTTTCGTATAAATGAAAGCTTTCAACGCTCGAATATACGTAATTATCCTTCGGGATGTATATAAGAATAATAAAAAATACAAAACATAAGGCAGTATACAACATTTAAGTTTCGACTTGTAATTTCCGTTACAACCCCTCCGGTTCTGAGGGTGGGAGTCACGTTCCTTGCCATCATTGCTGCTGCCACTGCCGCTGGCTGCTGCCGCTAGTGATCGACCATCGAACCAACCCCCCGTCGACTGTCCTCCAATGGGGTGACCTACTTTCGCCCTCTCTGTCTCTCTCCCTGTTGTCGAGCTTTCCTTTTTGCTGCAGTTTTTTTCTTTCTTGAAAAATATGTATACGTTTCGACAGTGTATTTTTCCCTTACACGTATATTGATCTTGCTGCTTGGAAAAGCGGAATAATTTAATAATTCACCTTGTGCGTTCACCCTACGGAGAGAGAGAGAGAGAGGGTCACATTTTAATAGGCTATATACTTCTTTTTTTTTCCCTTCGTGCATGCGTTGTGTGCGTGTTATTTGATTTTTTCCGGCGAGTCATGCGACTGCGAGAAGTTTTTCCGGTGGGTTAGCAATCTTTTATGTATGTATGTACGATGGAAGTAGAACGTAATATTAGCATTGATGGACTACTTTTTTTTAAAGATGGATTGATATCGAGCTTTTTTCTTCTTCTTTGAAACGAAGTGGGATAAGCTACGTATTCTTTTTTCTCAAAATTGTTTAATTGATAGTTCTCTAGACTTTTATTTATTTATTTTTTTTTTTAAAGTAACAGCGTTAGATCCAAATCGTCAAACACCCGAATTTTAACACGCGATAACACTTGCACGGTAAAAAAAAAAGCCCGAATATTTCCAACGAAACGAACGCGCGCACGCATACACGTCGGAAAAGCTCGAAAACGGGGGTGGTGGAAAAATCGATGGGGGTGACGCTGCTGCTGCTGCTGCTGCCGGCGGCGTTGCACACTGGAAATTCACTCAGCAGCAACGTTGCCTACACCACGCTGCGGCCGCGGGGCTTGTAATTGATCGAAATGAGTCAGCTTCCTACTTCCGCTTCCATGAGTTTTCTTCCTTTCTTTTCTTTTTTTTTGTTATTTTTATTATTTTTTTTTTTTGCGTGTTCCTCGCGTGGCTTTAATTACGCTTTCTCTTTTGTGCCATTCTCTCTCTCTCTCTCGCTTTTATATTGCTGGGAGAATTTTTTTTCTTCAGTTTTTTTTGAAGGATTTATTGTTGTTTGTTGTTTGTACTTTTGACTTTATAATTTTCTTCTTGAATTTCTGAAGTTTACAGTCCGCCAACTATAACAAACTTGCGAAATTATATAAAAAAAACTCGAAAATTGCGTACTTCCATCTCATTAACAATCTGCGCTCGTCATCTCGGCGCAATTCACACGCTCGTTGTTGTCGCGTCAAGGGGATGAAAGCTATATAGTCGCGGCTGCAGAAGACAAAAAAAAATGTTTTTTTTTTTTCCTCCGGCGTCGCGACGTTTGTTTCGCAGAACGCCTATTATATCGCGATTCTCGCGCGACGCTTTTGGGGGTTCCTGCATTTCAATTGTCGTTTGTTAGGAACACGGATAAAATTATTATTTTTTTTAAATTGTCTGATCAATAAACAAACACTTTCCTCAAACTCTAATTATCTTCACGTTAATTATCTTCAATCGCGCCTCTCCCAAACACATCCATCGAAGCGTAAATCTCAAAAAGAGAAAAAAAAAAGAGAGGAAGAAGCTCCTCTTCAAACGTCGTTTATTCCTAAGCTCAACAACCAACACTCGCAGCAAGGGGGGGGGGGGAGGTGAATGTATTGTTTCACTTATTTCATTGTCCGTTCAGAGACGCGGGGCTTTTCCACGCAACCCCACCCCCTTAAGCCGACTTAAGGCTTTTTGTTTTTGTTTTGTGTTGTTTTTTTTTTCGTTTGTGTGTAAACGTGCTTTGCATTTCCTTTGCGCCTTTCCGTCGGTCTAGACGCCTCTTTTCTTCACCTGAAACTCTGCTGCTCTCCAACACCAAGGTGCTGCTGCTTGTTTTATCGTTTCCTTCGATTTACCGAAACGAATTCACATACAAAACACAGACAGACACTATCAATTCACGTATATACACCTTAAGACGAGAAACTCGTAGCAGATGAATGTACGGTCGAAAGCTCTTCTTTTTTCTTCTTCTTTTTCTTCGTCTGTGGCTTACGCGAAGGGAAGAAGTAATTACTTTGTTCGTTTTGTGTGTTTTTTTTTTCCTTTTCTTTTCGCTCGCGTTGGAAGATGATGAATTGCCCACGTTAGATGAATTTCTCTTATACTCGAGTATCTAAAAAGAAAATCTGTAATCACACATATTAACGTGCGGTCAATAAACAAATTACCGTCCATTCTCCGTGTCTCCCTCACAACGCTTCAAAACAGGGCAAATGTTCAAATATTAACGGGTTTTGAACGCCCAACGCGTAACTATACCCGACGGACGCATCATCATCGTCGTTGAAGTTTGAATCGTCTTATATTCCACGGCAAACAAGCGCCCATATATATATATATATATATATATATATATATATATCCTTCTCTCGGCAGGGATTAAAGTAATTCGATTCGCGTTAACGCTGTGTCTTTCCATCGCGTAATCGGAATTGCTTCGGAGATTAAATACGCGACGATCGACAGGAGAGAAGATTAACTTCGATAAGTACACAAACACATCGGAATCGACCTACATGTAATACATACGTACATCCGCGCGAAAAAAAAAAGAAGAAGAAGAACGAGATGATGAGTAAATATATATATATATCACTTCATTTCATTAACGAGCCAGTGTGCGAGTAAACAAAAGCCGCATGAATGAAGAACCTATGATTCTGCGCCAGCGAGCGAGCGAGCGAAGGGGTAATAGGGGGGTGTTGGAAAACTGGTGAGAGAAGGGATGGTTTAGGTATATATATACATATATATGTATTCCCGGCGAATGCTGCGCGCGCTCTGTCGAGCTATTGCTTTTTACGAGCCCAGCGCGTAAACTCGCGCGCTATGGGTGGGAAAAGTGGGTCAAACGTACCCCCTTACTAGTCGCGTTTTCTTCTTCTTGTTAGTTTTCTTGCTTTTTTTTCTGTTCTATTTGTTGGGGGGAGTGATGGAAGAGAATTGTTATGTGTCGTGTCGATTTTTTTTTAATTCCAAGTTGATTTTAGGTAAACCGTCGTTAATGAATTAATCAATTCATCTGTAAGAAACTGATGTAAAAATTAAGAAAACAAATGATATATTTGTTATTATTTTTAGTTGCAAAAAAAAAGTAGTAGTGGTGGGGGGTGGAGCAAGTATACGCCGCTGCTGCTACTGCTACTGTCGACGCCCTCTCCGCATTGATTTTGCCCCGGCTCGAGCTCCTCGCTGCAGTTCGCGAAGGGGTGGGGCTTCTCTCTCTCTCTCTCTCACTTGCTGGTTGCGCGTGAGCCAACGAGTGCAATCTCTCTATGTGTGTATATGTGTGAGCGAGAGAGAGAGAGAGACGACGACGATTATGCCGAGTTCCGCGCAGGTTCGTGAGTGCCGTATTGCGGGCCCCTGTGGATCAAGTTATAATTGTGAGGGCTTTTGGGAAGGGGGGATCAGATATGATTTTATGAAAATTTTTTTTTAAGGTGTTATAGAATAGATTTGTTGATTTGTAATGAATTTTGCGAATATTTAAAGTAATTTGTGGAGATCGTTAATTGCATTCGCGATTGCTTGCGAATGCAAAATCGTCAATCAAAATTAGCGGATGAACGTTTCTGGAAAAAATATATTTTTTTTTAACACGAATTGTTTTTACTTTCTTTTCCTAGCTTTTCAAAACAAGATAAAATGCACATTAGCCAGGCAAAACTAAATTTTTAAAAACTAGAATTTTGGCCATTACAGCTACTTTTTAAACGTATATTTTTATCATACTTTTCTAAAAGTAAAATACAACTATAGAACTGACAAAAAAAAATCACATTTTTAAATATTATTAAAATCTTAGTGAAATCACTCGATAACACAAAGTACGACAAGTTGAGATATAGTTAGTTTTCGTCTTTTAGTATTTTATTATTTTATTTTGAGTTGCTTCACGGACTAAAAAGTCCTTTACATGAGTATACAAGGTGATATCGTACATTAATTTGTGACAGTAATAATATAATAATAAGTACAAAGATACTATTAATAATAGAATCAAAACATCTCCGTAACTCCTTCATCAAACAATCCAGCCAAGCTTAAAAACTAATGATAATATAATAGGTAGAATAAGTACAAATTTTTTATCACATATATTATAACATTCAAGCCCAAGCTTGACAACAAATTTAATTCTCAATAGAGAAATTTTTTTAACGCCTTATATTTACTGTTAAATATTTTCGCGAATTGAACACGGCAACGCGACCGAAAATGAATGAACACTTTTGAGTCGTGGTTTCAACAAGGTATCGAATTCCTTCAAAGAAATATTTCAAATGTACACGTAAAAGTTCACATAAATCGCACAAAAACCTCAAAAAATTTTATAAATAAATATTCAATATTTTCTCAGCTAATCCCACGAACATTATACCCCTGAAAAAGAAACCGTCCCCCCCAATAACAATAATTCATGCAGTCCACGCAACAGCAATTATCCCCGACATCTCGAAACAATTATCCCTGGAAATCCCAGCAAAGCATCTAAAAAAAAAATAAAGTCCCTATATTCCACAAGGATAATCCAGGTTCGCTCATTAATATCACTGGCGTATAGTAGCATCGATGAAACGCGATTCGCGTAATCTTGTGCAGGCGCATTATTAATCGACGCGATCGTGCTCACGGCGAGAGTTTATATATCGTATATAGTCCGACTTAACGCGCGCCCACACTACGGCGGCCGAACGTAGCGCGACCCTTTCCACTTGCGCGCTATGCCGCCGACGCCACGCGCGACTTAATCCTCGCGCCGCCGTCGAGCGTTTATCTTCATCTCGCGGACCTTTTTTTTTACTTCTTCTTTTTCTTCTGCACTACCCTCGACGTTGTAGGTGGTGATTATTCCGACGAGGATGTATTGTGTTCTTATTTTTTTTTTTTTGACTTTGTTTCGAGTATGTATTTTTTTCTTTTGAGTAGAGTAAAGTGTATTTTGAGGAAAAAGCGTGGGAAGTTTTTTAATTGATATTACCTTTTTTGTAAATACTACACTACAGTTTTTGTAGTAATTACTTTTTGTTAGTTGTAATTTTTTTTTATCTGAAGTTTGTTTCATATAATTTTTACAATTGAAAAATGTTCTCAAATTTTGTTTCACACAAATACTTTTTCTCTTGCACGTTTCCCAGATAAAAAAAAAACAAGTAACCACAATATTTAATACGCATAAATAATAAAAAAGTGAAAATGGGGGGAAAAAAAAGCCAACGACACGTTGAAAAATGTCTATCAATCGCAGGGTGCATTGACAGTCCTTTTTATGCGCTTCGAAAAGAAAAAGAAGCGAATAAAACGAGTATATAGCTCGCGGAGAAAAGGCTTGTGCACTGAGAAATACGCGCGCGGCGGTGTCGGCGGCGTCGACCGAGAAAAATAGAACGCGCGAGAAAGGAAGAAAACGCGCCAACATTTGTACGCGTCTACCAAGGTATTTTTTTTTCTCTCTCCCTCAGTGGCGTAAAAAGAAATTCAAGCTCTAGCCATTATTTTCTGTTAGAACGACCGTTTTTCTCAATTGGTCAGCGTCAAAGGACGAAGAGGAAGGATATTTTCGGATTCCCGTTGCTGGAGATTTGTTTCTTTTATTTTGGGAAAAGCTTAGGAGTCAATGCTACTCGAGTGGATGTTTCTGGGATTAATGGCTTGTGTTTTGTATTTTCGGTGGTATTTTTAGCTTAGGTTAGGGTAATTATTACTTCTTTTGGAAATTGTTAAGCGTGCACGTAAAAAATGTGAAAATTGAATTTTTTTTTAATATTAAGCTAGTTTTTTGCAAACGTAAAAGAGTTTTCTGCAAACTGTGCAAATAAAGTTTTCATTTTATTTATTTTTTATATCTTTTGCAAAGTATTACGTTAGTTGAGGCAAAAGAAATTCGCAAAAATTAAGTAAATATAAAATTTCAAAAAGTAACGTAAAATAAATTGCTGTTAAGACTTTTATTCCCTTTTTATTCAAATTGGTCGCTAAGAAATATTTTCGTAAAGCTAGGTTAAACATTTCCATCAGCTTTGAAAATATCAGAGTTACAGAAATAGATGTTATGAAATATAGATTCTCTGAAATACAAAAGAAAATGAACACATATACGATCAATGAACTTGGCCGTCGAGTTTTTTTTTTCCAACAATGGATTGACCTCCACATCAATATGTAATCGCAGTCTTTCGCAATTCAAAATCTTTCAGAAACAACCCGGTTGAAAAAAAGCACGTGCCTTTTTAACCAACAAGGCACTTGCTCTTTTGTGTCGAAAAAGGCACGTGCCCCGTGTCAGCGAAACCTTCGGTTTTGATTATAAAATGACATCCAATAGATATTTTTCCGGTACTGAAATTTATAATAGATATTGCTAATAGTATTTAATATGAATAATCGTTGATAAATCATTTTTTAGTTGGAAACTGAAAATTATTTGTTGGAGGTGTCCAACAGATGGGGAGCACTTCCCCTTTTTTCGACACGTACCTGTGGATACCTTATCTCATTAGTTTCCATTTAAGAAAATGATTTATTAACGAATTAATATATTAGATAATGTCAGCAAAGCATATGTCGAATTCCACAAAAAAAACTCCCTTAATTCGGCACCGGTTCTGAAAAATGTCAAACTCAATCGACGCTCCTAATTCCTTCGGGATATCGTTCTATAGTACACAAGGAATCGAAAAAAAAATGGGCCCATCCGCGAAAATGATTCTGACACCCTTTTTTCACTCATTGAAGTTAAAAAAATTATCGAAAAAGTAGGTAATTTCTACGGTTTTTTGGAATTGCATGAAAAATGAAAAATGATAGCGTTAATCTGACTTTGGGTTCGAATTTTAAGTCAAAAAATACGTCGAAAATCTGACTTTTTGTAGTTTTTCATGGTTTTTTAGAACTCAATATAAAATGAGAGCAAATAGCGTTGATCTGATTTCAGATTCGGATTCTATGGCTCGAAACACGTGGAAAACCAAATTTTTTTTTTCTCGTCGAAATTCCGACCATGCTGAGCTATAGGAACGCGCAAATTTCACTATACCTGCGAAATTTTCGATTTCATTGATTTTTTAAGTTTTATAAACTGTTATACTTTCTAAAGCTCTACAGAGGCCGGAATTTGAAGTAGAAAAAAAAAATATGGTTTTCGACGTATTTTTTGACGTAGAATTCGAATATGATTAACGCTATCATTTTTCATTTTTCATTAAATTCCAAAAAAAAACGTGGAAATTTACCTACTTTTTTTTCTATTATTTTTTCAACTTCCACGGCCGAAAAAAGGGTGTCACCAGCATTTCTGTAGATGGGCCCAATTTTTTTTCGCATTCCCAAACCTTCTAGAATGATATCCCGAAGGAAATAGGAGCGTCAATTGAGTTTGACATTTTTCATAACCGGTGCCGAATTAAGGGATTTTTTTTTTGTGAAATTGGACATATATATCTTTCAAGTACCGGAAAAATATCTATTGTTTGTCATTTTATCATAAAAACCGAAGGTGTAACTGACAGGGGCACGTGCCTCGTCCGTCACGAGAAATAATGACAACCACCATTTTCCATCGCGTCAAAAAAAAAAAAAAAAAATTATCGCTAATAGCCACTCGATCGTCTCGAAATCGTTCGTTCCTCCTAATCGTCTCGCGGACGCCGAAACCTCAAAAGAGAAGAAAAAGCCTTTTGGTCTTTGATAATGGCTGCGAAACTTCACTTCTTCTCGGGGAGCTCGACTTTTGAATCTTTGACTTTTGCGTTGCTCGCATTAACGGCACGCAAGTGGTCTATTACCAGAGCCAAGTCTTTTCCTGTGTCTCGTTCTTTCCGCCTTTTTTGTAACCCCTCCCTTGCGCGCGTCCGTCGTCGTCGTCGTCGTCGTCTTCGTCGCCCCAAGTCAAAGAGACACCTCAGACGCAAGAGAGAGCGAGAGAGTTTTTTTCGACCATGGACGCGCGCGTTCCTTACCTTCTTTCTTTACTTTCTTTCTTTCTCTCGGTCGGATGAAAAGCCTCGAGGATTCTTTAATCAGCGACTTCTATCTTAAGGCTTTGAAAGACTATGGGTTTTTCAAGAGGAAAATGTATTTTTCGAAATCTCAATCTCGTTTTTCTTCGTCTCTCTCTCTCTCTCTCTCGTCTTTGTTATTCTGATGAGCCGATACGACAGGCAAAAGCTCGGAATATAAATATGCTAAATTTTGTTATTTATAGAGAACCTTCGTTTCTATTCTAAATATTAATGCCACGCATTATTCATCCACAAGTTTTAATAAAACGAGCACTCATTAAATATAATTAAATCTGAAATTTTAATTACCAATAGCAAGTACATCATTAGCGTATCTCAACGAATCCAAAGCAAAAGAAAAACTTCCACTCCAAAAAAAGAAAAAAAAAAGAAAGAAGAAAATAATCCAAGTGCGTCGGGCTCTTAAGGGTTAATCACCTTCTCTCTCTCTCGTCCGCGGGCGCATTTCATCCTTCGTGAATAATTTGGTTGTTCCCCCTCTCTTTCTCTTGCAGAGGCTTTTCAGTTTTTCTTTCGCTCTCTCTCTCTCCTTGCGCGCGACGCGTCGCCTTTTTTCTCTCACGAAAGACAGCTCATTTCGATTAAGGACAATAGACTCGCCGAGTCCAGTGAAAAGCCTTTGGTGTACGTGTGTGTGCGTGGGTGAGCTTTCACGTTTTTCAGTGGCGGTCAATGACAGTTGCCTTTTTTCACCCTTCTATGGGGGATTTTTTTTTTTTGGTGAATGATGACGATCAAGGTTTTTTTTTGTTCGTTCTAGTTGCATGAATGTTATAATGATCGAAGTTGGATAAAATGAAGATCATTTTTGTACGAACCATTTACCTCGAAAACGTATATATATACACATAGTCTTGTCGTTGAAATGCTTCAAAAGCCCTTGAGTGCACTCTCGAACATCCCGCTCCTTTCCTTCGAAGATAAAAAAAAAAAGAAGAAGAAACTCTCTCTAAAGTGGGTACTTTATTCGCAGGATCGTATGACGGCAAATGGAAATTCACCGCTGGATAACATGCGGACGCTTGAACACTACCTGAGCGACATCATGCGAGCTGGAGCTGCCGACACGCCGGAACATCTGAAAGGTATGTTTTTTTTATTGTTCGAGATTATTAAATCGTTCATCGTTCTCGTGCACGGAAAAGTTTTGTGTCGTTGTCGACGCTCGTGTTTACCTGCATTAAGGTGATTACGCGACGCTCCGTTGATTCTCTGAATGGGAAGGAGTGGAAAGCTTTACAAATGTATATATACGTATACACAGTTTGAAAAGCTATACGCTTGACGAAACTTCGGAAAACACTTGCGCGCCACGGCTTAGCGAATGTTACCCGCCCGGAATATGCGAATTATAAACGAGGATACGAGTTTTGTTCTATTTGTGTTTTGTCTTTCGTATACACTATACAACGTTTGTTCAGTCAATTATATCTTTGTTAAATTGGATGAAAATTGTGAGTTTGAAATTTTGTTTTACGAATTTTCGGTTTTTTTTTTTAAACCATCCACGTCTGCGGACAGGGATAAAAGAAGAAATGGCTTTGGCGCAAGAGTTTTAGAAAGCATCACGCGCGAGAAAGCAAACGAGCGCGCTAACGACCCATTTCACACCGTTAGGAAAGAGAGAAAAAAAGCTTCAATCCCATTCCCAGAAAAAAGCTCTTTTACTTTTATAAACTTCGAAAACAACAATTTTTTTTTCGTTTGTTAAAAACTACCGCTCGTCAAATGCAAGTTTTTTTTCCTTTTTTTTTCTTCCTCGAGATGAATAAAACTTTCGCCTCGTAAAATGTATCGATGCGAAGAAGAAAAGCTTTGATTTATTCCAAGCAAGGCACGTATACACACAGTTTTTCTCTCTCTTTCTCTCCCTTTTTTTTATTATTTTTCTCTCTAGGAAAGAAGAAATACCGCTGGTGCTGTTTTTTTTCTTCTTATCGCTCGTGAATTGAACCATAAGCTTTGGCTTATTTGTTCACTTGCCTTTGGTTTATGGCTTAGAGAATTTCCTCCCTACCTTGCATCGGATTTTTCGGATGCTGCTGCTGCTTTCTGACCGTATATAACGCAATTTACTGCAAGCGAAAATACACATATATTTTTCGCTTTCTTACGAAACATCCAATATCTTTTTCCCCCATAGTTTGATTTTTCTCTCCCTCCATTGGGCAAACGTGCTCATAAAGAAAGGGAAAAAAAACACACAAAGGTTAATTAAGAACATCCTCGTCGCATCCTCGACAATGAAGCTTGCAAGCGGGGTGGGTGTAGGTACTCCAGCGATTACCTTGATTTTGCGCGTGGCACCTCTCTGGCTGCTGCTGCTGCTGTGCACACCTGTCTTTCTCTCTCTCTCTCTCTCTCTCTCTCTTAGGCCACAGCAACGTCGGGGTTGTCGAGAGCCTCCCCCCCATGTGTCTCGAGCGTCGGCGGGTTAAAACCACCCTTTTTCGAATGTGCAAGCCTCTCTTCTTGTGTCGCTTCTCTTGCGTTTTTTTTTCTTCAACATCAAACGAACTTGCGTGCTTTTTTTTCGGCGGGGCGTTTGATTGCTGACTTGGTGGCAGAAAGGTGGGATTTTATTTTGGTGTGAAGTGTTTGTTGGATTCGAAGCTTGTCGGACCGAATTTTTGACAGAATCTCGGTGAAGACTAGAGGTTAGGTGGATTATCGTTTTTTAAACACTGTAAGTCAGCGTTCAAAAGACTTTTATTTTCATGTCACGACAGCAAGTTTACAGTTTGATTCACAAATTATTTGCAGTTTCGATTTTGTAAGCATGAGTATGTCGAAGCACAAGTCTCGATGTTTTTTTTAAAATGAATTTTAAAATGATTTAGAATCGACACACCAAGTAATCGTTGAAAATCTGTCTTTGCATTTCGAAATTATTAGTCTCACGCTACTTTTTTCCTTATTTATTTATTATTTTAGAACAATAACCTCACTTACGCTCCAGCGTGTAATTTCGTTATTACGTACAGATCTCACGTCTTAGACACTATACCTAAGCGCGGTTGTACCCGAAGTTGTAATCTACGATTACGACAGCTGAAATAGTCTCGCGCGGGTAAATGCGGCAAGGCAAATTTGTCGCGAGGTAACAATAGCTCATCCCAAAGTGCTCCCATGCAAGTCTCGGTTGGTATAAAAGAGCATCACGTTCGCGACGAAATGAGAAACCACCGAGTGCGAGAGCTAAGTGCAGCCAAGCTTTAGGGGGGAGGAGGGGAGTGCGTCGATACGTGAGGCAAAGACGAAAAAAGAAGAGAAAAGGATAGACGTCGCCGCCGCCGACGGAAAAAAACAAAGCAAAGACGGGAGGGGGATGGAGATGACGCGACGATTTTTTTTTTCGGGGGAAAGGTGAGAGGCTTTTTTTTTTTGTTATATTCGTGTAGGTGCAGATTTAAAATTAAGATGTTGTTGTTGGGCGAGTGCATAAAAAAGAAAAGGGAAAAACAATTTTTTTTTCAGGTATGTCTGTCAGCTTTGATTGGTGAAAAAATTGCGTGGCACAGCAGCTCGTCCTCATTATTTCTTGTCGCTCGCTCACTAATTGTTCCGATAAATTCCTTTCTCTTTTCGTCTGTCGACGACTATTAAACGGCCATTACTCGTGTCTCTTTTAGAACCGCGATTTTTTTTTCTTTTTTTCGGTCGCAATTAAAATACCACAGGGAAGACGAGGGTATCATCTTACTTTGACGAAAAAATTTTCGGACTCAAAGTTTTAATTTGATTCGTGGTAGACTAGGTACACGAGCTTCGCGAGTAATTGGGGGATGAATTTTTGATTGAAATTAATAGCGTCTTTTCAAGTAGTTTTCCAAGCTTTCCATCCTCTCTCTCTCTCTCTCTCTCTCTCTCTCTCTCTCTCTCTCTCTCTCTCGTTGCTGCTTTTTAATTTACTTGCAAATGAATTTCTAGTATTTCGTACTTGAACTACTTTTTTTGCGGCGGTGGTAGATTAAAAATTTGAATTTTTAATTTACGCAAATTTAAATCAGTTATTTTTTCGATTAAAGCTTCCACCGCTTTCGAATAACTTTTCTCATATAGATTAATTAGTTACAAAACAATTTTCATCTATAAATCTCCATAACAAAAAAAATCTCGTCGACGAAAAAAAAAACTATATGATACGCGCTCTCGTAGTAACTCTTCGGTGCTGTGCAAGCCGTACAAGAGGGCTTCATTGTCTCTCGAGTCGACTCGTGTCTCGTACACTCTCGCTCTCTCTCTCTCTCGGCAGAGTAGCCTCGTCGGTGCTACTACGTGCTCTGACATTCGATCTTCGTCGAGGCGCGAGCAAGCGAGAGAGAGAAAGAAAGAGCGACACAATTAAAACGTCTGCCTTCGAAGCTAAATGATCCCTCCTACCTTAATGAGTCAATCCGCTTTGGCGATCGTTTGGTTTCTGCTGCTGCCACGCCTCTGTTCATTGAAATTCTTATTCTTCTTTTTCTTCTTCGTCTTCATGTTGTCTTTACGACAGAAGACGCTTTAATTGTGTTCACATTAATTTGGTAATATGAAAAATGACAAAAAAAAATTCGTTTTTTTTTTGCTTCAAAGAAGAAAAAAGTATTAACCACACTCTCGGTGAACAATGAGAGACACTCTCAGAGAGAGAGAGGGGGTTCTTTTTTAGAACAGCGAAAGGCTCTCGTGATGTTGGGTACAATGCTTTTTGCCATCTTGACGTCAGCGGAGTAGGTCAAGTTTTGCAGCGAGCGAGAGAAAAAAAAAAGAAATTTTTTTTCTCTTGGACGTGCTGCACACACTTGCACATATACAGAGAGAAGGAGAGAGAGAGAGAACCCCTGAGGTCGCGTTTTATTTTTATCCCGTGCCAACGCTCATTAGGACGTATAATAGCCTTCCAAAGTTCTTTCGCACTTCTTCTAGTACTCCCCTTCTTTTTTTTTTTAGTTTAAATTGCGGTTTTTAGTTCCTTTCCCTTTTTTCATTCCAGATTTTTTTGCACTAGATTAAGCGCACGATTTGCATGCAAATTGAGACGTATAATAAGTTATGCAAAAATCCGATAAGATTCAATTTTAAATTTAATGCGCGATATTTATTACGAAGGTGATTATTCGCGAAAATCGCGTGCACCTCTTTGTAAAAAAAAAGTGTGCAAAGTCCGAAGGCAACGAATGAGATTTTTAAAGTGCTTGCATCTTTTCTCGGTTCGGATGTGTATAACGAGATTGAAGGGTAGCGCGCCGATACCTTAGAAAAGAGTTGCGCGTGAAATGGGAGCGACGCGCATTAAAATTCTTCGTCGATGCTGTTATTTAGAAAAAAAAAACTATATAAAAAAAAAAAAATAAATAAAATCAACGAAAGAATAAAAAAAAATTTCGAATCAATCAAGCGATGGATATATAGTGTACAAGTCATCGTATGTATATGTATATATTGGCCGTGCTGATGAAAAAGACTAGAGTGAGGGTTGTTTGCATCGACGCGCCGCGCTTGGCAAAATAAACTGCGAGATATAAAACTCGATTGGAAGCAATCGACTGCTGCTGACGCTTTCCGCGCGCGCACCAAAATTTCCAAGCTATACAAAACCCTCCAGGCGAGATCGCTCCTCTCTCTCTCTCTCTTTTTTACACGCGTTTGATTACGGTTTTATCGGGGAAAAGAGGGGGATATATGTTCTTTTTCGTGGGTTATTGCCATTTGATGCAAGTGTTTTTTTTTGCCGTGGGTGGAAATAAAAGTTATATAGCCGAGTTTTATGCGATTCGGAAAAGATGATGCTACTTTTTTTCTTTCTTTTTTTTTGTTGCAATTTTTCGGATGTAAAACTGTCGTTTGAAAAATTATTTGTCATTCTTTGCGAAGGTACACAAAGACGGAAGCCGAATAAATTTACGTTGTAGAACACATCGTTTTATGTATGCGTTTTTTTTTGCCTCTTTAGCATTTCGAAGGACACACACATATACACAGTGAAAGGCTCGTGCACAAATTGGTTTTGTCGCATGGCAAAAAAGAATTTCCCTTTGAGGGCAGTTTTCTAGCAAGCGTCATACACCTCATCTTCGTTTTTGCGTCTATGTTATGGACGCATTATTTCAGTCTCTTGTATGGAATTTTTTTTCGTTGGGTATCGAATTACATGATAAAACACAGGTTATTACATTTATTTTAATAATTTTTTCAGAGCGTTAAGTATTTGCAAGTATAAGTGAGCCAAATTTTCGATTTTGTTATAAATCATCACCAAAAATCTGAACGACATATTCCGAAAGCTCCGCCGAATATCAGCAAGTTTCTCTTACTTCCGCAAGAAAAATCTGACAACTTGCGTGAAAAGACGCTAAAAATCTTTCCTCTCAATCTTCGAAAAAATAAAGTGCGCGAAAGCCTTTGAAAGTATAGCGTAAAGAGTTATGAAGAGACGTCATCGCCGTCGTCGAAGTCTTCTTTTTTTTTTTCTTCCTTCTGCGGGTCAGCGAGATTTTTCCACGTTTGATACGACCGAGCGAACGTCTTTTTGTGGAAAAGCTTTCGGTTTGCTTTTGGGATCTTTTCTATACGAGAACGTGTAGATATCTGTGAGGTGAAAAGAGTAAAAATAGTTTTTTTTTCTCTATCTTGCAGGTTGGTTTTTACTTGTATGATATACGAATCATATAAATTTAATATTCGAAATAAAAAGTAAAAAAAAAAATATTGCAGGTACAACTTTAACCTCTCGGTAAATAAATATCGATGTTACTCTACGTGTATTCCCACAGGGATGTGGCATTTGTCTTTCTCTCTCTCTCTCTCTCTCTCCCCCTCTCTTCCTTTTTTTCGCCTGTCGCGTTTTCCGTGCCTTCAAACGATATTAAAAATCCGCGCGCAATAAATCACCGCGCGCGCATGACGAACGCGAGTATGATGAAGAGTCGACGAGTAAAAGTCGAAACGTTGCCTCTATTTTTTTTTCTTTTTCCTACTGCAATATTACCGTTTCTCGAGAACAATAGAATTCTCATTCGCGAGAGAGATTAATTAAAATATCGAGCAAATATTTTTCTTCGCGTGCGCTCCGCTTTAATTACATTTTTTTGCGATTAATATTCTTTTCTTATATACGTTTCTCGTTTTTCTTTGTCTTTCAAGCGAGAAGAAAGTTTATTAACAAAATTTCTTGCAATCGAATCGCGAACGATTCAACAAACCAAAAAAAAAGAATAATAAAACAATCGAATCAGCAAAAGCAATCCTTCAAAAAGGCGTCAGCCGTCATGTAAACATGGCAAAAACTCATTCGTCCGAAAAAAAATACAAACAAAAAAAAAAACAAAAAGAGCGAGAGAGCGAAAAAAAAATCCCTTGCACAGGAAAAAAAAAGTAAAGCTTCGCGAAAAAAAAAATAGGCTCACTCGCGAGGCGCGCAAGTTTAATTGCGTTAATTCCGCAGGTTCGCACACAAGCGCGGGCGCGCGAAACCTTTTTTTTTTACATTTGGTTCGCTGATTTTTTTCGTCCTTCAATTACGGAGAGAGGTGCTTTTTATTTTTTGGTGCATAATTACCGAGTGGTTAAGTAATTATATATACATTTTTTTACAACTCAACTCAACATCTTACCGTATAGATTGTCATTTGCTTGGAGACAACACATACATGTAGAAAACTGTTGTATTTATATACACAGCCGTTAATTGAACTTATCGCCGGATTTCCCGTTTATTTATCCAGAGTTCTCTCCCCGCAAGTCGTCGTCGTCGTCGTCGTCGTCGTCGCTGTATCGTTGGCGCCAAGCTAAATACTCTACTGTGTGCATATCCTCAAATTGCATCATCCTTGATGTATATACACGGAATGTTGCGCCAGGAAGTGTTTTTGCACGAGATTGTGATTTTAAGAGCGATACACTTGTAGATAAATAAATATACTGAACTTACAGTGAAGTTACTTATAGTTATTGTAATATTTTCCAGAGGGCAAGTAGCCAAACGATTTGAATTAGAAATGATGTTGCATCATAGCTTTTTTACGCCAAATAAACGTGAATAATAAAAAAAACGAAACTCTATTTGTATACCATGTCTTTCTAAGTCAGCAGTAACATCTTCAATAAATGAAATATTACGAACGCAAAATAAACGATCAATAATTTCTAACATCCGCATCTACGAATGCATTTATAAATCGAATAATCGAAGCGTATAATCATTGTCACGCGAAAGAAACATAAAAGTTCTTTGCTAAAACGATATAATAAAGAAGAGTGCGCGCTACGCTATTGTAAAATTCTGTATCAAAAGCCACCTTCGTTGACGCAGCAAGTGTCGCCATCTGTGACATCAAAGTCGTACTAAAGAAGATCAGTTGTTGCATAATGCTCATTTAAAAAAAAAAATTATTATTGTATTACTTTTCATATCGACGTATAGTGCGGGCATGATAAAAGAAAAATTTAATCCCATTATTCGACAACGCGGTATTATCAAATGAAAATAAGGAGGTCGTGAAAGGTATAAAAGCTCGTCTCGTTGCAGCTTTTCTCGAACTTTAGA
This sequence comes from Galeopsomyia nigrocyanea, assembly GCA_035047105.1. Lineage (NCBI taxonomy): Eukaryota > Metazoa > Arthropoda > Insecta > Hymenoptera > Eulophidae > Galeopsomyia > Galeopsomyia nigrocyanea. The sequence goes on from JAWWMK010010955.1 coordinate 23,782, forward strand.
ATTGTTATTGCAATTGGATCGCAATAATAAAAATATAGAAATTTCTTTTCGTAAAAAAAAATAGAGAGCGAAAGTGATAAAGTGAAGCTTTCGGGTAGAGGAGTGATAACCCGACGGGCGATAAAGACGAGTTACAGCCAATTTATCGCCGGGCGAACGTCGATATCTGAAGGTGCAAGATGCGACGACGATGGAGGATGGGCTGCTTTGCTGCAGCGAGGAAGGTCGTCCGATTAAAACTTCGCTTCTCTCTCTCTTTCTCTCTGTCCTTGATTGATTGCTCTCCTGGTTTACGAGCTTTTCTCCCTTTCCCTACTCATCCGCCTCCTCTTCTTCTTCAACTTCTTTAAAGGGAGCAGATATTGTTTTAGTTGCCCTTCGAGTAGGGGAGGGTGGGGTAAAACGGCACCCCTAACTTTAAAGTCGGCTAAAACCTTAATAAAACAGATAATCAACTTCTGCACGACACATTCACATTCGTTGAAGTAATCCCTACAAAGAACTACCGGATTTAATTTTTTTCGTACCTGTTTTCTGTTATAAAAATCGATTTTTCGAAAATGTCAAATTTCGGAACTC
>JAWWMK010010966.1:0-24357 GCA_035047105.1 Galeopsomyia nigrocyanea
CTTTGTAGGGATTACTTCAACGAATGTGAATGTGTCGTGCAGAAGTTGATTATCTGTTTTATTAAGATTTTAGTCGATTTTAAAGTTAAGGGTGCCGTTTTGCCCCACCCTCCCCTACCATTTAATAATCATTGAACAATAATTTCAAAAAAATATAGGTGAAGGTTTTACTTGAGCGTCAAATCCTACAGGTTATATAGTTCACGATTTTTTACGAAACAATAGCAATGCATTTCTATACCTGAAAGAAAAAAATATTTGAAAAAATTCAGGTCGAACACATCCAAATCGAAACGTAAAACAGTAGCGCACTCTACTCTCGCACGCTGCGCAGTAGGTATATGCGTGCTGCTGTGCATGATGTAAAACATAAGGCTAGAACAATTCACGGGGGCCTATTAAACGGCGCAAGGCCGCGACCGGAAATAGAACTCGCATGCAACTATTACTATACAACTACGCCTCGCTATAACTCTCTTTCTCTCTCAACCGTGAACGATGAACTTTCTATGTATGACGATTTTTTTTTGTTTAGTCTAAGCTTCTTTTTTTTCGCCACACTCTCGATTTTAATGGCCTCTCTCTCTGTCTATCTATCTGCCAAACGAGCCTTTGTTTTGCTGGCTTAATTACCGTTAGCGAATTTTTTCTTCTTCTTTCGTTGCCTGCTTACTTATCGCTTTGGGTGCATCGTCGGGGATTTTTTTTTTCTAATTGATCGTCAATCTCTGTGGGTTAAACCGTTGATTGTAGTTTTCGATTCGATTCGACTTTTACAAAAGCGTCTATTGTTATGTGTGTGTGTGCATGTGGTCAGTAGACCTCGTTTGCACAGTTTATCTTGTTTATTTACGGAAGGTAATTCTTTTTTTTCTGCACTATCTCGAGATGATGTTTCGTAATAGATATATGGACGTCGGTAATTTTTTATTAGCTATTATAAGACGGTGTGGCTTCTATTAGACTAACCACACGTTCTGTGCACTAAAGTACGAGTTGAACCCTAATTCGTTTTAATGGCTCATCGCTGCGAAGACGCTGTTTTTCTTCCCAACGAAAAAAAAAAACATCGTGCTATTATTCACATCCGTTTCTTAATTAATTATACGGCACTTGTAATACATAATGTACAGTAAGTTTTTTTTGTACCTTTTTTTTTAAGCGATACATCATAATCTTATTATTCTTAAGAGTTGATGCAGTTCTTTTCCTTCCGTAGTTAAAGCTCAATATTTGTTCAGACGATTGTTTGACGTTCTATCCTCTAACTTTTAACTGTATCTCAAAAGTACTGTACTCAACACGTTTGAAGCATTTTACAAACACATGCCTTGAGTATAGTTTAGTTCAAATCCGACATATAATATATCCAAAAGATATTGAACGATGTTTTAAGACAGTGACGTTTAAACGAGTAAGCAAACAAATCTATAAATCGTACACAAGAAAACGAATTTTTTTATCGATCTTCAACCTTATAGTACCATATCAAACGGGAAAAGCACGTATATATAAATTATCAATCAAGCATAGTAGCGATCGTTCGTACACATACATTCATCGCAAGGCGTCGCTATATACGATCTATATATATACAGTTATACGCGGCATCGCGACCCGTAAAATGCAAATGCGTCGCGAGAGATATATGTACATGTATAATACTAAACCACGCGACACATTCTGCACACGGAGATCAATCTCATCTTTCGTTATAGCGCGTCAATCACACATACACATATACTACTCGTAACAGATACATCGGGTATGTAAGCAATTGGAACAAGGCTGTTGTACGACGTACAGTAGAGGAGAGAGAGAGAAATCCCGTTTTATCCCGGCCGCACGGGAAAAACGTCGAACAGATAGATAGGCTCCGTCAAATGGGCGTGTGCATGGGCTCGCTAATAAGAAACAAAAAGATCTCACCCGCCTGCATGTATATGCATGTATACAGTTTCGAACTTCTTCCTTACCTTCATCGGTAATGTACTGAGTATTTAGCTCGTTTTACGCCGGCGGATAATTCGATAATACCTTGAGACTGCGGTATAAGCATATATGCAACTTTCATTCGATTTTTGTCAACTTGGCCGTGAAACAATAATAAATTATCCTGTAGTTTTGCCACCTGGAGGTCAGTGGTAATGAGGCGGAATCACTTTCTTTTGTGATAATGTTGAACAACGAAGGACGTGAAAATAGCGTTGTATATTTTGGTCAGTTGGTGGACAATTACGGAGTTAAGTCACAGTTACTTATTTCGTTGCGAATGATTTTTTATTGTGATGAAATGCAAAAGTAGCGATCTACTTTGGAATAAATTGTATCCCTGTTAGAAATGATCACGAATAATTCACGAATTTATCGTGAATTTGATGGGTTAAGAGCGTCACGCTTTTAATGTGTACTCAATATATAAACAACTTATCGGGGTTTGTCTCAGACGTACTAGTGATGGTTATCTACCATTTGATATGATTATAATAATCATTGAACAATAATTTCAAAAAATATAGGTGCAGGTTTTGTTTGAGCGCCAAATCCTATAGGTTATATGGTTCACGAATTTTTTTCTTGAACTTTCTAACAGGGTATAACGACGTTAGAAGTAACGGTATCACTTTCGAAAAATTTTGTAACGGAAATACGAGAAAAGTCGTGAGGTAATGACGTTACTGCCCACCACATGACTTTTGGCTGAAATGAGAATATATGCTGGGGTGGTATTCACTAACTTGTTTTATTGAATTTCGAAATTACGCATCGACTGCGTTATTCGATATTTTTTTGGTCAATAATTGAATAGACAATGAAAAATATCGAAATAAAATTTATTTTTCACTCAATCGAAAAGAAAGACAACGCAGTCGATATTCGATCTTTTCAATGGTAAAAGTATTTTTCCTTTTGTAAAAGATCAACTGCGCTATTCGTTGCAACTCGAGGTTTTTTTCGTTAAAAGAGCATTTTCAATCAATAGCGCTTGTGTTCAATCAAAATAACGGACTCGATGAAATATTTTATCGATTACGTTATTGGTTAAATTTTTGAAAATGTATCGAATAATAACATCGATATAATAATGTTGTAACAATTCGTAATTGCTATTTAACGCCAGCGATATTCGTTAAAAATTTTGCTTTAACAACCAAAACTTTGAATTTTAACTAACAGTACAGTCAGTATTTTACATAAAGAAAAATACTTTTACCATTTAAGAAAAAAGAATATCGACTGCGTTGCGTTATTTTTGAATAACGCAGTCGATGCGTTAATTCAAAATTCAATAAAAGTAAGTTAGCGAATACCACCCCTTCAAGATCCAATTTATCAATTCCAAATTAAGCTTCATAGTAATAAATGAATAAAGTCGTAAATCACTAAACATCGGAAGCTGCTAATACCGTAAAGCGTCAATTAGAAATCTGTTACAGCCGCGATCGCGCGAGCGCAGCAGGTTACATCGCGCATAAATCCTGCGCGATCAAACAACTTAATTCACCTCTCAAAAAAAAAAAAGAAGAAAAAAAAAAGCCGCACTATAACAAGCCGTATGCAAAAAAGTTGGTGCGGTTAGTGGCGTGTAGTATAGTATACAGGAAAACACGAGCATCTAAGAAAGAAAAAAAAAAGACCAACAACCTGACTGTGTATAGACGATAATTTTCAATCGAGCTGCAGAGGTGCATGTAGGTGTGTGTGTGTGTGCGTGCGATGCGATGGAATTCCGAAACAAGGTTAATGTCCCGCTCTTATTAAACGTGCAAGTTGCGTTGTTCTCTACGGGCGTGATCCTCCTCCAAGTATAAGCTATATAACATGCACAGTAGCCGTTGTTGTGTGGTACTGTGGCTATTAATTGGAATTTTTCACGCGAAGAGAAGTCGACTGTTATAGCGGGTTTTCGACGTTCCTTTCGGTCGTTTATCGGGGAAAATTACGCGGTTTATACGTATCGCTGAATGTTTCACTACTGGCTTTACGCAAGCGATTTCCAATCGCGAATAATTAGTTGATAACGTACTGCCGGCCAATTTATATATATTATACGCGCCGAGCGCGATCGGATTATTTTTTATTTCTTTCTCGATCGTTTCTGCAAATTAGTTTATGGGCTCGATGAAAATTCCGTCTTTGATGTATCAATGTTCGTTATAACGAGCTATAAAATAAAAGTCTAATCGCGTGGACAGTTTGTTCGGTGTATGTACGCGTTAGATATTTGCAAAACCAGTTATTAAATTATTAGTTAACGCGAGAGAAGCAGACTTGATTTAAAAGTATTCAATCTTATCGACGACGCTTTGCCGTTTTCCAATGTTATTTATGTTTCGTTGTTAATTTCGTATTTCCTCGTGTATGCGGAGTTATCTGTAACGTCCGCTGTAAATCCGCATTTAAAAAGAAACATTAAATTAATCTTTTTTATATAAGCATTGGTTAATGGGTTAAGATTTTTTTTGTACATGCAAGCTTTCCTGCACTGAAAAAAAATAGTACTCTTATAACAAGAGGACAGTAATCTTGAACAAATAATACTCTTGTAATAAGAAAAAGATTCCTCTTGTTACAAAAGGAATTCCTTTTGAAGCTATTTTGAGAAGAAAATCTTCTTGTATCAAGAAGAATCTTCTTGTTATAAGAGGATTTTTTTTCTCAGTGTGAAAATTTCGAAAATTTCGATAAAGCGTATTTTTCTCGTTCACATATACCTTAGCTACTTGGACAAGCCTAGTTGAGATAATTTCTTATTACGGTATCATCTATTTTTTTAGACAAACTTGTCAAGCAGTTAGAGAAAATTGTTAGATCGGTAAATCGTTTTTGGCATTGATATAGAGCTAAAATTAACAATAATTAAAACCATTTTAACTAACCAGTTGAAAGTTACATTTATATTCTAATTTCAAAAAGACATAAGTAAAATCACGAAAACAGACTCAAGTCGTTATACCGAGAAGCCACATAAATAAATTCTCAGATCATATAATCGCATACAACATACTGTTATTACATATACTTATACGATTATTTGTAAAAAAAATCGCTCAATTTTGATCATTCTTTCTTTCTGTTACAGGTAAGATTTTTTTCTCACGCCTCCTTCTCTATAACGTAATTCTCGCTTCAAGTATTTTATGAAACCAAAATAAAAAAAAAAGAAAGAAATATAATCAATTATCATCACTTTCACCGTACAGAGATCAGTACACTCATAAAAAAAAAAGTCCAAGTTGTAACAAATAGAGACACAATATTGAGAACCTCGTCTGACCAAACACGTCACGTATCTGCTTAAAACCGATACTATACCGTGTATTTTCACTTTTCCCACAGCAAACGAAAATTAAACAACGACTCTTTCAGTTTCGTACACTACCACAAAATAAAAGAAACGGAAGAAAATTTTGAAAGCACTACAACAAAACAAACATTTGCCCATTATTGAAAAAAAAGAAATATATACGCAGTGTCATGTCCTCGAGGTAGAGCGTGAAGCAAGAAAGGGCACGTCGCGTCGACGCGGAAGGTGTGTCCGATGATTACGCGTGAGCGACTATATATTATATATATAGATACGATGCCATTCTCTCGGTCATGGTAGTTGCGCTGCCGCATATAAGTATGCACGAGTCTAATAATTTCGCGACGAACAGCACGTCGATCGCTTCATTTAATCCCGTCTAATTACATTATCTTCCCTTTGTAACTCATATATACCTCGTATATACAAGGTGAAAGTGCGCAGTTGTGTAAGGCACACGTTGGATTGGATTTTCGCCGTATATAATAGCAAAACGACGCGGGATGCTTTACGATCGAAAAATTTTCGCCAATTTCTTTTCTCTTTCTTTAACGTCGTCTTATCTAACACTATATACGTCCGATAATTCAACCGATCTCGCGCCGCTGTTTGATTTCGCATATATAGCCGCGCTGCTCGCGTACGAGAGTCAGCCGTAGCAGATGTTCTACGAGACGGTGTATTTCTTACTCTCCCCATAAGGTTTCGATCTTCTATCGTGTGTGTGTATATACAGCGAAACCGCTTTACGGGCCTTATAAAGTTCTTTCAAGAATGGGTTACAGTTATACCTTTCTAATCCTTTTGAGAATATAGACTATTTTAAGTATCGTTTTTAATAATGAATTGTTTTGCGATTTTTTTTAAATGTTTGTGTGTGCGTCTTATGTCTGGCAGGTGCTCATAGCCTAAACTGTCAATTAAAAAAAAAATAGATCTAACCTAACCATTCAACTATTCGTTTTATTAGTTAGTATAAATGATATTATATAAATCATCTCTAAATAAGGTATAAACAAGGTACGAACTCACCTGACTCTGTCAGTGCCATTTCATTCTCACCGTTAAAATTGCCCATATTCGAAGATTATCCGCGCACAAGTAAGTGAGAAAAATGTTCAACGTTAACAAGCAAGCAGCGGAAGCCCAAAAATTACCAACGCGAGTGCAAAACCAGGAAACTTCGCGAATACAGAGAGACAGCCTCGAAAAGTAGCCGTTTTAAAGGCCTAATTAGACGACTTATCTCTCTCGGCATTGGGGGGTTCCATTTGTAACAGTTCCTGTATATATATGGAGGAGTTGCGCGCGCGCGATTTATGCGATGTATCGGCGATCTAAACACGTGTTGTTACATATGCTTTTGCCGGCGAAACCTTATCTCGCGACATTTACCACTGTTTTACACACACGATCTTCTCTCGAAAACACTGTGTGCGTATTGTATGTATGTACGTTGCATCCGTGACCTCATCTTTCTTATACTTTTCTCTCTTATACGCGCGTGTATACATAAACGCGTCAAACTGTTATTTTCGATTGTGAGATATTCGACGAAACGAGTATTGTATGCTAAAAAAAAGTCTGAAATTGCTGATCTTTATAATTATCCTTTTGCTTTTATTATCGCGACTTTGTTTCTCAGTCGAGTAATTTTTTTTTTTCTGAATTATTACACTGACAACTCTCGCTGTCGTGCCTTTATTTTTACTGTCTAATTTTCATTTATGCGTACTGGAGTATTGGTCAACGCGGAAAATTGCAAAGTTGCAGTTTTCTTCGCATATTTTCTCACGCACTTATAAGACAGTAGAGAGAAAAAAAAACTCACTTCACACAAAATGTTTTCGTTCTCGTAACTTATAAACTCGCGTCGAAAATTCATCGTCTTTAAATATTCATGATTGTAAACTACAAACTCTACACAACTCTAAGAGAAAGAGTAAAATGCAACCGCGGGCAGATATTGTTTGCGAATTGTTTCTTTTTTGTTTTTCAAAAAAAGTTGCTGTACAATCAATCGCTGTTTTATATCCGAACACGGAATGCCTCGTAGGTATATACATTATTAGCATAAGCATCGTGACGATGCTGCTGCTGCTCATCGGGACGTGAATTTCGCGAGAGATAAGAGATTTTCACTGACGAGAGAGCAAAGATAGAGCCTTTTCTCTCTCTCTCTCCCACTGACTATATCTTGAGTGTATAATCCCGTTATGGGATTCATTATTTTTGTATCTCTGAATGCTTTCCTTCTTCTCTCTTAGCTGTATACTGCGCGGAAGCAAGCATGCAAACAGCGTTATTACTTAATATGAAGCCCAGGTATATATATACACATCGCGAGACCTTTTCTTCCGATATGCTTTGAGAGATACGATTCACCGTGAAACGAAAAAATATGATGAATATATTTCGTTTTGCTCGGTGTGTTTGTTTTACGTAACGGCCACGCGAGATCGACGTGGATTTTTCCTTTTTTTTTTTTTTTGATTTTGCATTTGCCGGTAGCGAAAGTACTTTGTAACGTTTTCACGCGATATGTATACTTGCGTTGCCGAGTTTTTAAATTAGATATTTGACGAGGGAGTAATTTTTCATTGCTTTGAATGATTTGATATATTAGGTCGATGCAAATATAAAATCTTTATATTTTTTTATCTTTCGATGCGTTTTTAGATTTGCAAAATCCAGTTTTTAAAGCAGGAAATTCATTTAAAAAAAATCCCGGATATCAACGGACGAGCAAATCTCGCTCGCGATAAGTACATATAACAGTACAAAGAGAACGTAAAATAAACAGAGAATCGACATGGGCGCACTCGAAAAACCAGATTACAAACTCTCCTCTCGTTTTCTTTTTATATATGTAGAGTAGCTGGCAAAAATTAATCAAACTTCTCTGCAAGCTTTGCTCACAAGGTGAGCGACATGCTTTTGCACTTCATACGTCATTGCAGTTTCCCTTCCTTTTTTCGTTTTTTTTTCTTTTTTGCTGTTTGCGTACCGGATGCGAGACATGTGCGCTCTCTCGCTCGCAGAACATCCGCGTGTATTCGACAGCCATTTAAGATAACTATCTGCTACACGCGGATATATAATTGCTTAATCGCGAAAATGTTTTTAGAATATATATATATATATAACTTGAAGTAACTGCCGAGGATGTGTAGTATAATCAGTCATGCTTTTTAATTTATCGTCAATCATCGATAATGAAAGAAAATTACATTTGGTAAAAAGAATTCCCGTTAGTCAGAAAAAAAAATAAAAAATTTTATTGTCATAGACCAGCCGTTAAATTCGGTGACCGTTACTAATAGTTTGTTGTGATCAATCGATCTACGATAGTCGAGCGCGGAATAATCAAAATTCATTTGGTCAATATATACACAGCTTTCTACAATTATGACTGTCGAATTACTATACGGATCTATCAATATAACTGAAAGAGATATATATATTTTTTTTCGGTTCAGCAATCGCACTGATTATCAAAACAACCGACCTCCTTATCTACTTTATTCGAACGCTCTTTTTTTTTTTGACGATCTGATTGCGAAGTTAACCATGGGAACGATACCCGTGAGTAAATGAGGCAGTGCGCGTCGTTAATTATAGGACAACCCATAGTACAATGTTTCCGCTCTTCTTCTTTTTAACGGCAACGAAGTATATTAGATAGTGTCTCGCACCACCGAAAAAAAAAACTGTATCTTCTTTTCTTCCATCATCACTCCGTGTGAAAATATCTTGCGTCTATTTTAACGATCGATGCTGCGGTATGAAAACGGTAAAAACAAACGCAAGCGGATCTGCGTAGTACTTTATATAGCTCTCTGTGTTGCGGTCGAGAGTTAAAACAATTTTGCCGGTATAAGATAATGTATCCTCCGCAATAGGCAAACAGCTCTCTGTCTCTCTCTCTCTCTCTCTCTCTCTCTCGACGAGAAGAGAAGAGGAGGAGGATCACAAACATGCACAAGCAGTTTAATTCACTTCCGTGGCTGCTGCTGTTGCTTTCTTTTTTTTTTGTGTTGTTCTTATCCCGCTATTGTGCGTCGACGTTTATATTATTGTCGTTTTTTTACTTGTTTATCCGGTCAACCCAATTCATTTTTATTTTAATATTCATAAATCGAGTGTAGGCCATGTATATGACGAAATCCAGAAAACAATACCTATTTTCTGAGGACCAGAATTGAAAAATTTTTTTTAGCCGCTAGGGCTACCGGGCCTATTTTCTCTTCTTACTGAAGGTACATAGTGACGGAAAATGCGTGTGAACATTAGAAAAGTCGGCAGGAACTACTTTTTCAACATTTTTCCATTATAATCAAATGGGCTTTTCTCGCAGAAAATAGGCGAAAAACGGAATTTCTTCAAATATTGATTTCTCGGCTTCTAAGACCGCTAGAAACATTTTTGACCAATTAAAAGGATAGCAAAAAAGAAGACCTTTACGCAGAAAAAAGTTTCATTCAAAAATAATTATCCGGTGGCAAGTTATCAAAAATATTGCAAAATAATTACATTTTTAGTTTGTTATGAATAACGGAAAAATGCTGAAAAAGTAGTTTCTGCGGACTTTTCTAATGTTCACGAGCATTTTCTGTCACTATATATATATATATATATATTTATATCTTATATATTATATCTTATATACTAATAAGAAGAGGAAACATGTCCGGAAGCCCTAGCGGTGAAAAAATTTTTTTCAATTCTGGTCCTCAGAAAATAGGTATTGTTTTCTGGATTTCGTCATATATAAGATATGAGAGCCACTGGCGCGCGCGTGTCATCTGTCGTAATTGAATTAAAGGCTTTATGGCCTCTCGACCGAGGAAGTTAATTGTCGGCGACGGTGGTTGTTGTTCTATGCATTGATAATGGAGAAAAAGTGTGAATTTTACATATGCGATGGATGTATTGCGAGGAAATTATTTGATTTTTCTAATTCGTTATGTGAGAGCGTTTTTGATGGATTTGTGTGGCTGTTTTAACGCGCAATGCATATTTATTGGTATTTATTGTAGCGTATTGGAAAGTTTTCTAATTAAAAAACACTATGATTTATCTTTTTTTCGTTGTATATATTTTCTTCATCTTTTTCTAATCGATTTATACAAACACGTAACGCGAAGTATTTATTGCGATTTCCTGCATAGAGATTGATAATTTTAGCGAGAGAAAAAGAATTTTAAGGTGTACGGTTATACTGGCAAATGTATATTAGTTATCATTAAATCTGATTTAATGTACATTCCAATTAATTCCAATTAAACTTGATGCATTTAATTCAGATAATCACTTTTTCGTTTCATTGCCGTCTGACTAATCTCGACTTTTTCTACTTACATTCTCGAAGACTACAAAGTAACGGGTTTAAAATGCTTGCCAAATACTTTGCAAAGCGCGTCATGCCAAAAAAGCGAACAACCCAAAAAAAAAAAAGCTCGTCGTCGAGCGAGTGAATTTGGAAAATGCACACGACGAGTAATAGTAGTAGTAGGGGATCTCTCTATCTAAGTTCCCAAGTCTGTATAGGGCAACGGACGACGACGACGCCGGCGCACACTTTTATTTGAATGCCTCGCGTCTGAGCTGATTTTTCCCTCTTTTCTCGTGGGTTTCATTGACCCGCCACCGTCGTCGTCGTCGTCGTCGACGTCGTTGGGGCTTCTTTCCGCTAGTACACAGACCTTTGACATAGAGGGATAGGAGAACGTCTATATATTCTTTCTTCTTTTTTTTTTCTTTCCGTATATAAGAGAGGCTTATCCATCGTTTGTCCCACGACTCGCTTTGAATTGCTAATTCGCGAATCGACGATCTGCCGAATGTTATGTCACTGCTGTATATACGTATATATACATACTTTCGTTGCTGGAGTCGCGCGATCATTTTTCAAGTGCGGCTTTCGGTACTTTTTTTCTCGCACGAGCTCAGAATCGATAATCGAGAATGATGACTCAATCAGCCCGGACAAATTGTCGACTCCAATTTTCTTTCCCAATTTCGAAAAAAAAAAAAAAGAAATATCCTTGGTAAAAAAAAAAATAAAAGTGTACACAGCGATTGTTTCGCGGCAAGATTTCTTTCTTTCTCTCAACGCATGTTACATTCGATATATACAGACACAGCAAGTGCGCGATTAGCGCAATTTCGCTGTGCGAATATAAAGCCGCGGCAGCAGCTGCACTTTCACTGCCTATAGCTCGGGTATAACATGCCTCTTATCTCGATTATAAATCAAAGCTGTTTAACGCATGGCTAAGGTCGTCGTCTCTAGTTAAGAAGATCATTAATAACGAAAGTCGACGCTCGTTCGAGTGCAATCTCTCTCTCTTGAGGCTGCCACGCGGCTTATTCGAGTGTGAAGTGTGTATAGGAGTCGATGATCGTGACAGCGTGTAAAGATCGAATGGACTTTTTTTTTCTTCTTCTTTCTATTGGCTGGTGTTTTTTAATGATATGGTTCTATAGAAGATGTTGTATTGAGTTGTACTGTGTGTTAATTTATTGGGTTTTCTATGTTGGGAGCTCGCTTGCATGACATTTTTTTGTAGTTTAGAATTTTTTTGTAATTTTATCATGCGTAATACAATTTTTTTAATTATTGAAATTTTATGTTCGGACTATACGATTACGAAAATATTTAATGATTTTGAGATAACTTTGATGGATTATGATAAACTAATTAACATTTTTACTGCAACTTTTCTCAGGCTACTGTAAATGCACGTAGCCTCGACTTCTTTTTTTTTTAACAATGATGCGAACATTTTATGAAATGATAGCAGTATCTGGGATAATTGGTTACCGAGAAATGTCAGACTATGCCACAGAATGATTTGGGTAATTGCAGGAAACAACCGTTTTGCCATTAAACAAAAAAATCCACGCTATAATTGTGGACATTAAAGTCGTTCACAGAGAATGATCACGATTAAGGAACTGGAATCGGAAGACAAAAAGAATTGCTCTATAAATCTTCACTGAATTATCCAAGTCCTTAATTGATTTCGAAGTTTTATGTCGTCGATCGAGATCACGACAAAAGAGAATTTTCACCAGCCTGATAACCATCGAATTCATTGTTTAATAGCGCAATGCATCGTATAATCGAATTATTTCCCTCGAGAAAAAAAAAATCTTTCCAATCGTAAAAGAAATATATATAAAAGTTGCGAAATTCATGGTCTTTCAAAGCTTTTACTGTCAAATATAACCCAATGTAACATTCAATTAAAACTTTCGCTTGACCTAACACCGCTGCGCTATAAGTTTAATGCCTCTTAACATAAAAGTCCAGTCGCTAATGTATATAATTATTTCAAATGTATGTATACGTACAACAACAGCCGAAAATTTATTATTGCTTTCTAAATTGTTCTTTTTTCGGTTTTATAACGTAAGTGTGCTATTAAAAATTTTGATGGATACTCCTAAAAAATACTTTCGAGTGCCAATGTCTTATGCAACTGTCGTAAACTTTGGTAGATTTTGCATTAAAATTGTGCGTTAAGCTTGCGAAATTATTAGATTATCGAAAAGAAAATTTTTATTGCTTTTGAATTGCTGAAATGCAGTTTTAAAGATGGATATTAATTGCTAGCTCGAGAATTTCAATTATCGAAAATGCGTATATGAAAATTCTACGAAATACAGTGTATTACAAAGCCCTCAAATCAACAAAAAAAAAAAACTTCCTTACTTCGAAAAACTCTTACAAGCCTCTCAACGCGTCTTCTCGAAAACCCCTCGTGGCACTTAATAGCTTGCAGCAACTCAAGAGAGACCCCGTATGCAAACGCTCTTACACGAGAAATCGATTTGGATTGCTCTCCACCTGAAAAACACGGAATACAGCTCCTCTCGAATGTACACAAGAGCGCAATAATAATAAAGTGTATGAAAAAAAAAGTAAAACGACGTCGCGAGCTAGTAGACGCGTAAAGTATATATTGAGGTCACGGAGCGCGTCAACCCGTGAGCTTTTGATGCGTGTATGATTTATGCCGGTTGATGGTCTTCCGTGCGGCTGGCAGCTGCAGCTTGCACGTAATACTCGTTGACCCTTGGCTTTTCTCGCGAGTAAATGTAACTCTGTGTGTGCGTGTTCTCGATTCTTTTTTTTTTTTTTTCATCGGGCTCGTTGCAATTTTCTCTCTTTTGCAATGACATCGTGCCGTTTACGGATTAACGATACCTTGAGTTCAATTGTTTTTTTTTTTTTCATTCTGCATGGAAGATAATTTAACTTCGTTATAAAGTGGTTTCTAATACGGCCGTTGATTAGGCGCAAATTGAAACGTTTCTATAGCTGTTTAGCGCAGTTTTGCTCGAATGAGCAGCTGCTGTACTTTTTTTTTTTTTGCTTTGCATTGGATTTATAACAAGTGTACGAGAGTGGAATAATGTTTTGATCAACCCGTTTTATATCGCCGTGGTAGAATATTGCGGTCTGTAACTTTACATTGAAATGTGCGAGTGTCAAACAACGTATATGTATGCTATTGGAACTAACATTGCGAAAAGTGACTTAAACGACGTACTAAAGGAGTTAATTATTGCACAATTCGCTGCGTTAGTCACGGTTTTGCTTTTGATATACTTGGTGTCGTGAGCTGAATTTTAATTAATTAGTTTGTGAAAATAACATTTCAATTACATCGTACATAACGATGTAATTGAATAACTAAGTATATACGTAAATTAATTATCGTTTTGTTTCGAGTTCAAAATATACCTAGTTTTTCAGTAAAAAAAAACGTTCGATTTAAAACTCCCTTTCGATCATCCATTATAAAGAAAAAGTTCATTCAGGATCGCAAAGAAACGTTAGCCGTTTATCAAATCAACGATTACACGCGGGTATATAAATGACGGCCTCCGTTTTCTATTTTTTTTTTTACTATCCCTTGCAGAAGTCAAAGTTACACTCGTAAAAGTCGCGCGTGTAAACACGCTGGTAATCTATCTAAAAATGAGGTAGCAGCATTTCTCAAAGCCCGCATAATAATCGTCCAAAGAGAAATTGAAAAAGATCGGTTGCCAAGCTCGATGGAAAGGTTATAACGATTAATTGAATAATGTGACGCGCTCCTTTTTCGAATACACACAGCGTGCAATCGCGAGTTCACAACGGTATCCTACTAATTCGTATTTTCAGCATGCTACAACCGTTAACCGATTGTGTATAAAGCCACAGCAGCAGTAGCAGCGTCAATGGGCCCAAAACTTCAATGTCGGTCGTTTCGGAAAAGAAAAAAAAAATATTCGAGATTCCACTATTTCTTTCTGATATTTTTCTTCTCGTAACATCCGTGATGAACGACACGGTTACGGGGTTGTATATTTATCAAGCGAAACTTTCGAATGGCAATAGATGCAGCAGTAGCATGTTTTTTTATTGTATATATGTAAATCGATGCGAGTTGTAAATCTCGCTGAAAAAAAAAATTATTATTTTTCTCGACGATGAAAAACTGCTAATAACTGGCGCATCATGTGTATATATATATATTCTCGGCGATCGTTAAATCGCCGTGTTTATGCGTTCGATCAAGCAAAAATATTTGTACGTTTTATTAACCATCGGAATACTTGACCTATAAATTCTTCGTGTTTAATATGCCGCGGCTATTTGATATATCGCATTAAAACGTGAAATCTAACTAACTTTGTTTTTTTTTTCGTTGCAGGTGAGTTTTAACGCTTCTTCTTCTTCTTCTTGATCCAGCATGAAAGTGTCTAGTCGTCGGTAAGTGTTTCGAATTGAAAGTTTATGTGGGTCAAGCACAAAAGTCATTTGCAGTAAAATTTTTCAATTAAAATGTCCTCATCGTTCGTTTGTTTGTTTTTTTTTTCTTTATCTTCGTAATATAACTGCTAGAGAGTAGCCGAGCGATGAGTATTATTGTAAATATCATTTTGAAATCATATGGTTTTTGCGGTACGGATATTCATGCCATAGAAAGATGCGCGTAAGTCGGTTGAAAGTGTCATAACAATTGCTGCGCATTAAAGCTTCTCTCTCTTTCTCTCTTCGTGCGGTCTTTATACAATGAGAGAAATGTCCTAATTTGGGCATTGTGCATTCGTCATTTACCCATATACGCTGTAATCTAATCAACGCGCTATTTTATACCTCGCAAGACTTTCACGTATTTAATGTTAAAAAAAAATAATAATACGGTTGTACAACTGTTACTGTAAAAAAAAGAGAAGATTTTACACGTGACAATTCTATTCGTAGCTCACAAATATTTACTTTGGAGCTCGGGAGCAGAGAGTTCAAAGCTAAATTTGCGTCATAGTATTATGAGCTTGCGAGCAAGATAGAAACTTGCGCGGTCAAGATTCTACGAGTATTTTCTCGCTAAGAATATTTTGGATACAGTCCAAGGAATAAGACAACCGTGCTTGCGAGGCACTTCCTTGGAATGGTTTATTCTATTAATGTCAGCGTACGCTCGAATTATATTCGCTATACTCGAAATTTCAGAAATACCTCTCGAAAAAGCTCCAAATTATACACACTTAAGAAACTCGCTTCTATTTTTATGCGAAACAATGTTATTACAAATCACGGCCTCATACTTTATTACGGAATTGACGGTCGTCAGGTGATATATCTGTCGGGATGATGAGTCTGAAGAAAAAATAGCTGCAATTATTATTCCTTCTTTTTTCAACGACCGATTATTTTCGTACGCGATCGTATTGTGTCGTGCGCGCGGACATCTATTTATCTATCATTATCGCCGCGACGCTAAAATCACGCTATCATTGTCTAAAAATAACAATCGTTGGGTGTGCGTCTATAGTGAAAAATTCTTAGCGTTGGTTTCCTAATTGATTTTCGAATGCCTCTGTAATAAAATTGTTCTGTTGAGTCATATTCTCATCGATGTCGTTTCGAAATAAATATCGAATGGAAATTCGAAATTTAACCAAAAAATCAATGAACAACAGGTATATTCACCCAACAAATTACCTCTCTACACTACAAAAAAAAAAGTTCTTAAATTAAGTAGGAACGTTCTTAAAATAAGTATGCAGCAAATTTAAGAACACGATGTTTTTTAATGAAACAGATGGAAAACTGATCTAAAAATGAATAGGTCTTATTCCTTATGACAAGAAAAGTTCGATGAAAAAGTATTGATCCTGATAATTACAAACAATCACGAGAAAAACGAAAAATACGAAAGTTCTTAAATTTGCTGCATAATTAAAATAAGAACTATTTTTTGTAGTGTACAACAGTTTATTAATAATAAAAATAAATAAATCGAAAATATATTCACCCAACAAATTAATTCTCTACGATACATACGAAAGGCGTCAAAGTTGTCCCCAATACATCGCATACCCTCACACACCCCAATTAGCCGCAAGCTCTTCCCTCCCTTCAAAAGCTCCCTTAGCAGCAGTATAGCGCTCCAGAAGCTCAACCAAGCGCGCTGAAAAGTCCAAAAAGCAAGTGGCGCTTACGTAACATACATACAAGCGATACACACACAGTACAGATCAAAGCTTCCCATGGAAAGCTTTTTCAAACAACGATATACCTATAGCCGAAAAGACAAAGCTAAGCGGGGATCGTCTTCTAAAAATACGGTAAAAAGGGAAGAGAACCGAAGAGCGCAACCCTTCTCCCCCCCTGCCAAGTCGTCGTTGCTGCAGTTTTAGCTGAGTTAGTATCAAGTCGGAGTATATAGAGTCGTTCGTTCCCCCTTCCCTCCTCCTCCTTCACCGCGCGGCGGTCCGACGAGTCGCAGGTTCACAGTTGCTATACGGCTCGCAGGCATTCCGCTCTCGGCGAGCGCGCCGCGTGCTGCTGCTGCTGTTGCTGCAGTCTTTCTCACTCACAACGCTTCTTTTTTTTTTTTTCTTGCGGCTCCCGCTAGATTTAACGGGCCGCTATCTGCAGCAGGTTCTTTCGTTTTTTTTTGAAGCGAAATTTCAAGTGTGATTGTTGTTTTTTTTTTAAGTGTTTCATAGTGCGACAATACGTTGACAATTAAACTATATAATCGAAGGCCTCGTGTCGTCGTCGATAAGCTTCGCGACGATAATTTACGAGCTTTCGTATGTAGTATACGAGTTACGCGTAACGCGAGTGATTCATTATATCCTTGTTTCTCTCTTAACATTGAGCTTAATTTGAACGATATACGAAGTGAAATGTAGTTTGACGTATACGGAGTTGAATATGATTTCTCTTACGTAAAAGTGTCTTCCGAAGCACGTGTGCGCCAGTACGAATGGATGCGACGAAGGCGAGGCGCTTGCTATATTTATTATAGTTTCGACGAGGAATTCGAAAAAAAAAAAAAAAATAACGGAGCGAGAGCAGGTGTGTGATCTACAGGTAAACATACTCACGTATACACACGAATACACACACATTGAGTGATTACGAAATATATTACTGTATATTGAATTCTTGTCGGTGTTGTCAATTCTTTCTTCGAGAAACTTATTATTTATATGAGTGAAGAGATGACAATTTGTATAATTTTGCATATTATGTGTAATCGTCGCGACAATTTTTTTTTTATTCTTCTCCGATGTGTACAATTCACAATGACTCTTATCTCGCGATGTGTGGCATTGACGTGACATTGTGTAATAACCGCGGGATGACAATTGTCGAATGCGACGTTCGTTGGATTTTCAATTACCTTTTTTTTTTTCATCAAGTGTGCAGTGTGTTTAGTCTGACAGAGATGGTTTATAATAGGCTATGATCGATGTATATATATACATATATACAAGGAAGTTTACATTGATAATGTAATATTCTAATGAGGTAGCCTTTTTTTTTTATCTTCGGTTACGAAACTGCAGCAGGTATATTATCTCGATTGGATTTTCATTTCGCTCTTCAAATGCGTTTTTAAAATTAGGTCCTCTTTTATGCGATTTCGTAAAAGCGATCGACGTTCAAATTGACGTACGGTCGTGGCTTACGAAAGAAGGGAATTTTTTTTTTCTGTACAGTAAAAACTAGTTGAACAAACAGTTTTTTCTTCTTTAATTTTTCAGTTTGTATGCTTTAAGGGGGGGACACTCGGACGTGCTTATCATTTACTATTCAAAACGAATTTTTTTTTCTCTGACAGATTGTTTCTGTAATTCATTAATCAAAAGAGTCGTTTGCAAAAAAAAAGCAAATTTCATAATACCTCCGATAAAAAAAAAATTGAAAAGCCCATCAACCTTCTTTTTTTTTTATCGTTCACATACACCTTTGACACATAAACTCCTCGCACAGTCGATATATGATAAGAAAGCGTGAGACACAAAAGTCCATTAACGCAGGCAAGGCAACGATCGGCGGCGTATCGCACCAAGTAATACCCGTGCAATTCGCGTTTTAATGCGGAACAATAACATTTAGGGCCTATACATATTCGTCGTCTCTCGAAACCGCATCGTCACCTACTTTCACGCGCGCGATATTCGGGAAAAAAGAGCCAGCACGATGGAAACAATGCATTCATTATCAAACGCGACGCAAAAAAAAAAAAAGGACAGCAGCATCGAAAAGAAGAAGAATAAAAAATTGTTAGCTCGTTATAATACCGCGTGTGCGCAAACTTAGCGATTGTTACCAGCAACAAATGCGAGGAAATGGCCAAGGAATTTTTCAATTAATTAATCAATCGTTATAAGGGCAATGCACTCCTCTCCGTCGTCTACTGCCTCTCTTATACACTCTGTCTGTTAACTGTAACGTTGTTTTGTTTGCGCATACCTTCTCTCTTGTACAGAGTGTACGTAAACTTTCTTACGCACACACTCTTGTCGATTCTATTATACGATTGTTTTGGAAAAGTATTTTTCCAGAGGATTATACACTCGCGTCAATGAAATTTACGACGCGAGGTATTCTATACTGATTGTAAGAACGAGGTGATTGGACAAACACACTCGACATTTTTTTTTTGTTTCACTCTCTCTTTCTCTCTATATCTATATACGTGACGCTTGGAAACATACCATACCTGTCTCGACGATAATGTTTGCGTTGAATTCAATAATATTGATGAGCCTAAGTATGCGTTTGAAATCTCAAGCTTACTTCGCTACAAAATAGATATACTTTGATTTACAATCAATATAAATTGGGTCGCGATATCACACGAGATACATATCTTTCCATTGCGCATCTAATGGAAAAATCAATATTACGACACTAAAAGTGTCGAGAGAGAGTAAGAGCAGTTGTACAAAAATAAATCCAAGCTCTCGTCGAGCCACCAACCACGCGGGAGGGCAAAATACGACGCTTCCGTTGGGCAAGTATATAAATATATATATATATAAGGCAAACGACCGGTGTGTGTGCTGCATGTGAGCAGGTGTGATTGGAATGCATATATATCATTGACAAGTTAAAGAAGACGATGCCGTTGTTTGTCGACCGCTCGATTTACCATTTCCTCTTTCACACGGAAGGCAGCCTCGATGTATATCTTACTTTTAACGCTCGATTTCACTCCATTTTCATCGTTTTAAATCTCTATCTCTCTCTCTCTCTCGTGAGTATATATAGGTAATAGTCTGCACTATATATAGCTGTGCGGTTTTATAATGAAAGTTTGCGCAGTATTGTTATATATACTGAACGACGCTTTTTTTTTTTTGCTGCTCGCGCGTGGTTTTATAGAGAGAAAAATGATCAAATTGAGATTGCCTTATTAAACTGTGTTGTATGGTTTAGATACACACTCTAAGTATACTTTTTTTTTACATCGTATAGCGTTTAATTAAAAGATCAACAAAACACCAATTCAATAAATACACGCGATCGTTCCGCTCTTGTCGAATACGAGCGCGGCGTTCACAGGCAAGGAAATAGAGTGGAACGGCCTGATTATTTTTACCGGAGGATCGTTGAGGATTATATATTTACAACCGTATATATAATAATAATAACAACGTTGCGTTGATTAATTTTCAAAGTTACTCCACTTCGCGTGATTGACAAAGTTAAAAAAAAAAATTGTCCCGTAATTCGTGAGCCAATTCAAATCACTGCCGCCACGGCGCGTTTTCCACGAAGAAAAGACCAACCTCACGACACACAATTTAATCAAGCCCGAAAAAGGATACTTACGAAATACCAACTCGCGAGTCAATTGTGCTGTTGTTGTACAACCGAAAGCAAAAAAAAAAATGATAATCATCTGTCGCAAGGCAAGGTATCTAAGGATAATCGGAGGTAAAAGAAAGAAAGAAAGAAAAAAAAAAGAAGGGTATAGAAGTAATTAGGCGACGTTGTATTGCAGACATTGTGCACACACACGATTGGAGAGATACACTTTTTCCTTCGTAAATAATACGTCGATCTTCCGTACGGATAGCCGCCGCCGCGCCTCGTTGCACAACGTAGCTTGCATAGAATTCGAGGCAGCCCTGGAAAAAGCGCTCGCGTGTTGTTGTATAATGCGTGTGTGCGAAACTATATATACGTAGACGAGTGAATCGTCGCTATATATACTACTGTACTTTTAAAACTCGCGCTCGGAGATCCGGACGCGACGCGATAATTATGTACGATTTCGCGCGCGTGTGCAGAGATTCTCTTTTTTTTTTCCTTACTCAACTTGCTGTGCTGCGTTATTTCTTTTTTTTTTTCTTTCTAGCTGAGACGACTCGAGTGCATATGGAGTGTGCAGTTTTTTTTTTTCAGCTGTAAAAAAGAGCGTGTATGGGTGCATATGTATTGCGTAACTATACTCGTGCGTTTTTAACACCTTGAGCTTTTGAACGACCGGTTATTTTTTTATGGACAATTTTATGAATATTAGTTGCAACCTTTTGAAAAAAAAAAACAATGTAAATTACTAATTTGTATAAGCTCATATATTCGAAAGTCGAATCTTTTCATACACACGCACACATCGATAATTTATTTCTCGAGATTAGCTAAACGAACTAATAACATAATCACAGCGATCGTTTCATTAGCGTACGCTAAAACGCAATTTCGCCGCAGGATAGAAATGAAAAAAAAAAAAAAGAAGTAGCCGCCCGTAGCGGGAGAAATGCAAATGGTATGTTTTCACCGTGTACAGCTATCACACACACACACACGAGCGAAATTGGATTCTAAATGAGCAGGCATCTACGAAGTGTGCAAGCTTGGATAATCCGTTGTTGAAAACGCGAATAAATTTGCGTCCAAGTACGCGCAGAGGATGCATCGCGCACTGCAAACACACATACACTAAATTGCGTAAATCGGAACTTTAATTCTTTACGCGAGCGCGTGATCTCTCTGTCTGTCTTTTCCTTTAATTCATTGCAAAGGAACGCAATCGTTTCGCGAGCTTATGTAAAAGGCGCGCGCGTTGCCCAACCTTTAATGGGCCAGGCGATTTTTCGGACCGTTTTCTCGCGGCTCTCGTGCGCGCGCCGGCGATCGCTTTGTAAGTTATTCAAATTTTAAATTAGGCGATCTTTCGGACTGAATTTCAATTTTTTGGCGAATGGGTTTTCTTTACAGGCTGATGGGATTGATTTTGAAATGTTTTGCGTTTAAATTAGGTGTGGACGTGGTTTTTTTTTTCGTAGCTGGTGCAGGAATTATATATTTGAGTGCCGGGTTTTGGGTTATAAATTTTAACATAATTTTCAAAATATACTGCAAGTTGAAAGTCACAAAGTATACGTGTAAATTTATATTGAATGGTAACTGAAAATCCGTGAGAAATCGATAGAATAAAAGGCTATAAATTGCTATTTTATAACAGCCAAGACAATGCACTAATTAGGAATCGTATAAAATACAAAAAAAAAATAATGAAACTTTCTCTCGCAAAACGATAGCCGCATATACAAGGAAAGCTTTTAAGAATTCTTTTGCACCGGTATCGTCCCAACGAAAAATTGACCTTCTATTCTACTTCGAACGCATCCTTTTACAGAAAGAGCGAGAAACTCGCGTCCTTTTAAGTCGAGCCATTAGCGTCTAATAACGTCGCCGCGTGTATAATTGCGCGTCCTATACGCGAGGGAAAAAAAAATCCAAGCTTTATACATCTGTGGGAAAATCGCCACATACGCTCTTCTTCCTCTCTCTCTCACGCAATTGATTAATTAAACCTCGCTGGAAAATTTATACGTTCGCTCTTGAACTTGAAAGATCGACAAGTATGCGGCTTGCAAAAGTCTCGGTATAGTCGCGCAATTACCCCTCGCGCGAGAGCGAGCGATTAATGGCCAGTCAGAATATATATACGCGTATAGTTGGATTGAATTGTCACTTTAGCTTTGCGCGCGCGAATGCGAAAGGAAAGTCGAAATAAAAAAAAAAAATAGTGGAAATCTCACTTGACGCTTGGAGAATTTCATGTGTCGCAGTATGGTTGCTGGGCTTTTATATATTACACGAAGGCGGCTTTGACGTTAGAAAGCTCGGGATGCGTGCGACTTTTATTGGATGTGTTTTTTTTTTATTGCGATCGATTTTTAATTACAGTTTTAATGCTTAATGACGTGTGAATGATAATTATATTCGTGTTTCGTAATTTTACGAGATTGTAACGATGTGAAATGTCAATATAATCTATTAAATACAATTTTTTGTTTGTCAAAATGATGCTTCTATTCGTTATAACCTCGAGGCAGTTTTTGCGCAAGTCGCGCGTCACGGCCACGCGCGCGCCCAAGAAAAACGAGGAAAAGCAAAAAGAGTGTGCATCGTGGACGATGTCATTAAGAGCGTTTTTATATTGGAATACAAAAATCGAAGTTTTTTTAAAATATTATTAACAACCAGGGTTAATGGATTTTTAAATATAAGTATATTTGTTGAAAAGTGAGTTTTTTTTGGAGAATTTATTTTTGAAACATTGAAAGTATACTTCCTTGTATCAATTTTTTTCATTCGATTTATAAATATTTTCGAATAGAGACATCTGGTTGAATAGCAATTCTTTTCAAAAATTCCCACGACGAAAGTAATTCAACGCATGAATAGAGTAATTTCGCGGCTGAAGATATACATTTCCCGAGGAGAGTGATGACAGGTTTTAGCACGAGAGTGAAATAAGTACGTAGGTGTGCAACGGATACTCTCGTTGGATATTGCGAAACGAATGGCAGATGGATTTAGGAAGTAACGTGTCAAGAGCCGTAATGTGTTATCAGAGCAGAGGGGTGGGAGGGGAAATTGAGTGTCTCGCGAAGAAAAATTGAAGTATATAGTGGAACGCGAAAAGTATATACAGAAGTTGGTCTCGAGAAATTGTTTATGGTAATTTTCACTTTCGCCACGATTCTCACGCGCAAAACTGCGACAAAAGCCCAGCGTAATGTTTAGAAAACGCGTTATTATGGAAAAAAATTGAAGGCTTCATTGTATATATATATTATGTATAATATCTCGAAGAAAGAATTGATAAACACGTTTGTATGTGGGACGTGAAAACCACGACGCACTTGAATGGCATTTGTGTTCATACACACACACTTGAGTACACATCTACCGTTTGTCACATGATCATACACATTTTACGAAAAATTTACCGTTCATACTTTTCGACGGAAGCTTCTAAATTTTTGCATTTGCTAATCGATTATAAGTTTCTCGTCTCGAGTAGCTTTCAAAAGATAATCAACCTCGACAATTCCCAAGACAAATCCACAGCACCGATAAGAGTTTAATGATACATAAAGTGTACGTTTTAAAAAAAATAGACGCTTATCACGAAACACAAACATTACACAGGCTATCGAATATATATGTCCAATTCCACAAAAAAAACGCCCATAATTCGGCACCGGTTCTAAAAAATGTCAAACTCAATGGACGCTCCTAATTCCTTCGGGATATCATTCTATGTTACAAGAGGAACTGAAAAAAAATTGGGCCCATCCACAAAAATGCTGGTGACACCCTTTTTTTCGGCCGTGGAAGTTAAAAAAATAATAGAAAAAAACGAGGTAAATTTCCACGTTTTTTTTTTAATTTAATGAAAAATGAAAAATGATAGCGTTAATCTGACTTCAGATTCGAATTC
>JAWWMK010010977.1:0-24355 GCA_035047105.1 Galeopsomyia nigrocyanea
AAGTTTCGCGACTCTCGCTCTCGTCGCTCACTTGCCATCGTTTCGCCAACTCGTCCTCGCTTCTCACCACCGACGTGAAGTACTCGAAATCCATGGGATTCAAACGGATTTTCAAGGTTGACGAACGATCGCTCGGCGCTAAGCTGACATTGCCAGCTGCCTTTTGCACCTCGGTTTCGCTGCTGCTGCTGCTGCTGCTGCTCGTGCTACTCGTGCTACTCGTTCGCGAGATTGGCCGTGGTGGTTGGTCCTCGACGACGAGCAACGAACGCGAGCGACGTCTGCGACGCCTTCGTTCGAACTCGTCGTCCTTGAGCTTCTTTCCTGCGGAGAACACGATGAGGAATATTGTGTAATGTGGCGATGTTGGATTTATTTATATGCGCACTTTTTATCGATGGACGGGCTTATGTAAGGGTGACGAGTGTTTGAGAATTCCGATAATGAAGATTTCTTTGATTTCAACTCGAATTAAACTTGATCGATTACGTTACCTTCGCAAGCTCGATTTTCAAAAAGTTTATATAGAATATTTTCTTGCTTTACACCTAGCGAAAGCTTCGTTATTTTTCTCGAGAATTATTATACGAATAAATGCAAATATACTTAGCGAAGTTATGAAAAATGTTAACGACTGATTACGTGCATCGCACGCAGGCTTATTAAAAGAGAAAAAAAAAACACTGGCGATCATGTAATACTCTTAAATACCACGTACAAGACGAAAGAAAAACCTCATTCTATTACAAACGGAATGATTTCAGAATTATGAGAAATGTCCTCATGCATATTTAACGGATAATTGAGGCTCATCGTATCTCATGGAAAAAAGTCTGATCAATTTATTTACAATCGGACAGTGTATAATACTCGATTTCAAATCAATCTTCTACAAATGATCTTATAGCATATTTTATTTTAAGCTATACCCCATCAAATTAGAGCAAAAAAGAAACTCACCACTAGCCCTTCGTTTCTTGGGTCGCCTCGACGGCATGCCCATCTCCAAAGTCGACACGTCAAATCCATTGTCGACGATCTCCTGCTGCAGCCTCAAATCCAAATAAGCATTCTCCTTGGAGTCGCAATCGCTGGGTGCCAAAAGTGGATAGAGCGCCAAGAGTAGATCCAGAAGTTCCTTCGAGCAGGTCAATTCGCGAAGACCCAAGAGACGTAGAACAGCGAGACATCGCCAGCCGCGTTCGCGACTCAGATAAGCACGCAAACTGCTCAATTCGTTGCCAGCCTCGCAGAGACGATTCACGTCGGCGAGAAGCTCGTGGCTCACCAGCGTTGCCACGCTACCTTCGCTCACCGTGCTTGAAAGGGACGAATATGTTGGTTAGCAAAGATTTGTCATAATAATGCTGCGAGAGTGATGTTTACTCTACGCGAGTATGCGTGAATTATGATTCATTTTTTTTCTTCTTCGCTGTTGTATAACGTTTCGTAGTCTCACGAAGGTACGTCGATCTTCTTCTTCTTTTTTTTTCAATTCAAATTATAAGCGTTCTGTCGATTCAGAATGCAAAATCTTTTAGCTACATCCGACAGACAAAAAAAAAATTAGACTTTTCCGGTGACGCCAATATGGAATTCGATCCTGCGTCCATATAAGAACAATATTTTATACAAATATTCCAACGAGTCGAGCGTTACGTAAATCGGTTGAATATATCGCGTTACATTTGCCATAGAGAATTCATTTTTTTCTTCTTCTTCTCTCAGATCGACCTACTTTTCATTAAGAAACGCGCGATCGAAAATAAAAATAAAAAAGCAGCAATAATTCGGACACGGTTAATTTATGGGCCTATAAAAGTGTCGCGATAACGAACTGAACAAAACAGCAATAAAATAAATAATAATAAATTACTACATTGAGCAACAATTACGTATATTCATAATACAGAGTGCAAAGAGAACAATATTTGCGTTGGGACGACAATGTCGTTGCAGTTGAAAAAGTGAATATGCCATGCTGTACAATACGCGCGATATCATTTAGCAAACGAAACGACAAGTAGATAAATTTTTTCTCTCTCTCGTCTTCTGACTAATAAAGCGCATGTTTACAGCAGATAAAACGAGCGTCAAACGATAATAAACACACGCAATAAGTCAAAAAAAGGGGGAGAAGAGCGACACAATACTTCATTTTTGTTTTTTTTTTTTTTTCGTAACAAAATAGTCTCGCGCGCGAAGATCGACAATGATACGCGCGATGAATAATGCGGTTTGGAAAACCGGTGCGGGAGAGCGTGAAACGATATCTTCGCGGCCCTCATTGTATAACGGTGGAGTTCGATGTGTACAATATGCATGTAATACACTGACCAGAAGGAGAGAGCATCCTTGGGCTCGCGACCTTCTCGCACCTGTGCAAGCAGCTCGGCTAGGAACACATCGAACCAGCAAGATTTCTAGGAAAAAAAAAAGAAAAAAAAAAAAAATTAGTCGATCGTCGTTCGCCAATAAAAAAAAAATATATTAAAATTAAAAAAAAACATACCTCGTAGGATTGACTCTCGGCTTGAATGAATTGATCCCAAAGAGATTTGAGCCTCGAATCGGCCTCGGCCATCTCCTCTCGCCACCTCACTTCAGCAACAGCATCATCATCGTCATCTCTTCATCTCGAACTTTGCTTCGATGCTTATACATATAATCTGCAAAACACAATAATCGACGAGTATAACAAACAATATGAAAAGCTCGCGCAGGTGTTTTTATAAACTCTCTCGCGTGTGATATTGAAGGGACGAATGCACGCGACGAACTGACTTGCGGTATGGATACTTCTTGCACGAATGGAACCCCTCCTCGCGGCTACTTTATCTCTCTCTCTTACTCTGTCGCGGTTGTGTTTACTGGTGCATACATACACATCTCGGACATACACACACACACATAGTAAGCCTTACGTAAGTTTATAATGTCCCCCTTATACTTATACACATTCCGCGCTCTCTCTCTCTGTCGACCAATGTCCTCCGCTGCTGCCACGAACGAAGCCAAACAAGTGTTTTCCCAGTCGATATATGTATATGTATCTACCCTGAGTACACAATCTCGTCGAAGCTTTTTCGTACCCTTATCGTCGTCGTCGTCGTTTATATATTGCGGCTATACTACGAGCTTATTTATTAATCTTCGAGCTTATTCGTGTGATTCACTATTAATCGAGTGGTTTTGTTCGCTTTTATTATTACCCGCGAAAGTTTTTTTTTTTCGTTGTTTCGATTTGTTTCGACAAAATCTTATCGGTTATTGTTACGTGCGTATAGGTAAGCGAGATTAGAAGATCGGAAATCGACGGGCGCTCTCGAGATTATTAGATTTTTACATGCTGATTGTGTTTGTTTCGTTATGAACGTGTATGAACTATGTGTACGATAACGAGTTTCAAGTGTATAATGTACTTAACTTTTTCGTTTTGTTTTCACGTGAGTGAGATTGCAGTTTTGTCTAATAAATACACGCGTTATTGAATTTGAAGTCTCTGTGGGTCTATTAAAAGTTAATTGTAAATTGTGATAAATGTGATTTTTTTTTTTCAATACCACCTGTTGCAATAACGAATTGTCTCTCTGTCGTTGATAGATCGAATTATAACTGACAGCCACGTGCAAATTGACAATCAATTAGTCATTCATTTTCCTTCAGACTGATGAAATAAAATTGATCGAAGCAATAATTCAGGCACACTTATCGTTTTTTTTTTCACACTCCCACACTGCGATTACTGCGAAGTACGATTAACACGACTGACTTCATAAATCACGCGAAAATCCCCCTTCGATACAACACAAACACGCGTAATCAGGTGCACACGAACCTGTCGATTTCCAAACGCGATAAGTATAAGGTTGCGGGAGAGTTAAAAAAGCTCGTATTAAAGCTCTAGTAACTATATACTGTGCACATACTTATAGGGTCACTATATATAAACTCACAGTAGCAGAAGATGGATTTACACAGTTTTAATGAGTGCTGGCATTGCTCGGTGTGCAGTAAGTACACACAAGAACGAAATGATATATATTTATTATTACCAAGCTCAATAAGTCGGCCAGTGCACATGCGTTCACGTTTGACACTCAAAGCTGGCATCGTATTAATCGAGCTTGCTATAACCTACCCCCACGTCAGAGTATGTTAGTGTGCCTCCTCCGATTATAGAGAGAACTTGCAGACGACCTAACCTCTTTTCGCTCGACTACGTTAGTTCGTACACAAAGAGCGAATGATGTGAAAATAAAAAAAAAAATAAAAAAAATAAAAAATGCGTTGTTACGGCAAATTCCTTTGCAACCCTTACAATTGGAGAGAAAGAGCCGCGAGGAAAGTGTCTTTCGACGCTGTTATACCATTAATTGCCGTGCCACTGTTGATGCTCGTAGCAGCACAAAGTTTGTTATGCTCGGTCGTCGTGTTTTCGTTGACGCCGCTGTTGATCTACTACGTGCATCGCAACTTCCTCAGGTTTCTCATGAGGACCAAATTCTTTCTCGTGTGGATCATCACGAGCATCGCCGTGCTCATGCTCGTCTTCGAGGTGAACGTCGTGCCGCTGCTGGAGATCATGCCCGAGGAGAATCTCGCCTTCATGATTTTCGTCATCGGTGGACTCACTTGTGGCTTCGTCGCGAGAGAGAAGGCTGAGCATCCGTGGAATTACGACGACGAGGCTTATCAGAGACTCGAGCTTGGTGAAGTCTCTGCGGATGCTTGTAGTATATGCAAGAAACCTGCGCAACCCATGACTTACCACTGCAGGCTGTGTCAGACTTGTGTGTCTGGTCGACAGTATCATAACAAATGGTACATTGACAGTTTAGGCAAATTGTATTTTTTAGAAAATGTCTTTTATTTTGAAGAGTTGAGGCAGTGAATTCAAACAATGATATTCTTACAGGCTAGATTGCTGTATTGGTGCTAGTAATTTGTGGTGGTACTTAGCATGTCTGCTCTCTTCTGCAACTGCATTGATTTTTGGATCAAACTTAACGTTCACTACTATCTGTCATCCGTTTGTATTCGTATGGACAATTCTGTTGCCAGATGATTGCAGTGATGCATATCATCAATTTGAGTAATTATATTCTTTTCTAATAACACTGCAAGAGTGCTAGGAGTATTAAACTATTGTATTCACTTTTTAGTATTTCCATTTGTTTTGTCGGAGCAATCTACAGTCTACTTCTTGGTACAGCCATGGCCTTTTATTTCTTCTATCATCTCTGGTTGATGTATCAAAAAACAACAGCAAACGAAAGGAGAATACTTTACAGTGAGCCTCAACCTACTGCTGGATTCTTGAGGAATGCAGCTCGACGTTGTTGTAAATTGTTGTCTTAATCGATTTTTTTTAGAGCACTTACAAGTAGACACTTAATTTATTTTTTTTATCGACTTTTCATCTTTGTGTTCGTGTTCTCAAAGATTAGTTAATTCAAAGCTACGATCAAAACGAAACATGTTTGACATTAGCATGTTAGTCCAATCAAAGTACATATCGCTCATTGTCGGCATTTAAAAAATATAGTCACGTACGACTTTGTATTGAATAATTGTAACTGTGATAACTTGCAAACTACAGTATTATCAAAGTGAAGGAATAGTTTACAAAGTTTTAATGAATTTTTAGCTAATTTACAATGTAAAGACAAAACGACGTAGTTATAATTGCTGTACAATGGTAACTGATAAGTTTACAAAAAGAGGAACGCGCGTGTGTGAGCACACCTACTGTGTCATAATATATATTAAAAATAAGTTACTTGGAAAAACACACACAACACACTCGTGCACACACACACACACACACCGACGCAAACAGCTCAAGATTTTAATGTAACATTTTTCCATTTTGGAGTATCATTAGGAATAAATTTTTTAATCAAATCCCTCCATTCGTCTCGTCTGTGTTCCCTTTCATTCACGTCGTTCGCTATTTCCATGTACTGCCTCCAAATTCTAAAGAATATTTCCTTCAATCGTCTGTCGTGATGTCTCTTAGCTTTCATTTCCTTCTGATGCTCCTCCTCCTTGATTCGAAGATGCAACGCGTACCAAGCTCTCACGTATCTACTCTGCAATTTCATCTCGCAAAAGTCCACGGCTACCTGCAACTTTTGCTTCATATCCAGCGCGAAATTCTTCCAATCGTCGAAGCTGTACCACAGTAGATTTCTTTCATACAATTTCACGGCTAATTCGAACTTTTCAGCACGCTGATCGAAGTATTGGCTTTTCCAAGCGGCAAATATCTTCAGCATCAACGTCGATCCGTAATGCTGATCGGCCGTTTGCAGATAATTGTGCTTTTGCTCGACGAGGCTGCCAAGTGGTTCAAGCGCGTATTTGCGAAACAAGTAACGCTTGTAAAATTGATCCGCCATGTGCTCCAATTGTCGATTCTTCTCCAATTCCCTTTTGCGTCGCTCTTCCAATTCCTTGCGCTGTCTTTTCGCCTCCTTCAGCGCCTTGTGGCAAACACGAATAGCGTGATTGATAATAATATAAAAGGGGATATTTCGTGTCGTGTCGCGAAAATATTATATAATACTCACTTGAAGCTGTCGTTGACGCTCTTGCTCTTCGATTTCCTTTCGTCGTATCTCTTCGCGTCTCTTCTCCTCTTCTCTTCTGCGCTGATGGAGCTCTTCGGTTTGGCGGATTCGTTCCTTTCGTATCTCCGCGCGTGCCTCCATTCTCAGCAGGAACGTCGGTGTGTTGGGGATTTGAGGGATTGTGGTGAACGTTTTGTCTCTGCGATAAAAGTGTCGAGGATTATTAGCTTGTATTGATTGTTGGCTACTATTTTTAGTATATATAGTCGTTGGAATCACGACTTTGAAAGAGTTCAAGCTTAGGGGAGGACGCTTTTGTGAAATTATCACGACTTTATACATAGAAATCTCAAATCGAATTGCTTGAAGAATGTAAATTAGTGAAATGATTAAATGATTAAACGACGTAAAATGTCATTCGAATTTCTCTCCAAGCAATCCATAAAAAACGCAATTAATAAACAATTTCAAATTATCGTAGCTTTCACTGAAAAATCAAGTTGATAAATTCAACCGTTCGAACGTTAATAAAAAAAAAAAATCAACGAAAGCTTGAATCTATCGCACCTGCATCCTTGTTCCCTCATCAAATGTAAAATGCTCCTCCTCGTCCTCTGATCGCACTGTCCAAGAGCTTGTTTAGCCATCATCATCGTCTCTTTATTAGTCTTCTTAGCCTCCTCGTCCAACTCTTTCAACTTCATCTCCTCGATGAGTCTCCTCTGCTCGTCCAATTTAACTCGCTGCTCGTCGATTATGCGCTTCTGTGCTTGAAGTCGACTCTTCGTCACGATCGTCGAGATATCCTTGCTCGCCGCGACTTTACTGCCGCTCAGAGTACGAGCTTGGCTTGTTGTTTTACTCGTGCTCGGTGGTGCACTTTTAGCTTTCATTTCGGTTTTTTTATTTTGCTGTTGTTGTTGTTTTTGTCGCTCAGCGATTGCCTCCACCAGCAATTCAATCTTCTCCTCTTTACTCGCGCTGCTGCTAGTTTTACCATTGCTCGATTGTTGTTTCTTTTTAGCTGCCTCCAGTGCACGTTGACGGGCATTGTTCCTCCAAGCGGCGAAACACTGTCGCAGTCGACGAGTCGAACTTCTCGTCTCGACGACCGTGCGAATTTGACGCACCTCGCGCTCTTGAATTGCATTCTGTCTCAACGCTTCGAATACTTTCCGCACTGAATTTTCGTCGTTCAATTGACGTTGTTGTTGCAAGCCTGGCTTGTCTTTGATCGTTACTTTGATCACGTCGACGTTCAACGTTTCGATTTGCACCATTTTTTTCACAGACACGCTGAACGACGCACCACGACTATATGCGATGTTGTTTGCCGCGCGTTGAGGGGGAGAATTTACTCGTCGTTAAGGGAGACGCAACAGGGCGTTTCGTGAGTGTTATAAATGTCGTGCGACGTTGTATAAGTTGAGAGTGAGAAAAAAAAAAAGAAAGAAACTTGATGGGATGTCAATGCCGCACGAGACGCATTCGTCATATAGGGTGGGTTTACCTATTACCGGCCCCCACCCACTCCCCGGCCCCTTTGGCTAATGTATACGAAAAATAATTAGTTTATTTTTAATCTACTGAACCTGATGAATGCAATAAAACTTGTCCCGTTACTTAAAAATATAAAATATATTTATTTGAGAAGGTTATTAAAGTGGCCGGACAGTGGTACATTCAATTTTTTCTTAGTACCAATTACCGGCCATTAAACAAACGCGAATAATGGACCTTTTCTTCCTTTACTGAGGTTTTGTAATCTTTTCAACATGTGCTGCTGTACATATTGAACAGTTTGGTACTATTTTTATTTATTATTATAGCTTTTTAAAATATATACAGCTTAAAGTGCCGGTAATTGGTACATTCACCCTATAATTCAGTTGATAAAAGTGTGAATATTTGTTGTTAATGAAAAAAAAGATTGAGTATGCGCAGCGTAAAAGTTACAATCGGCGGCCGACGGTGATTAATTTTCATTACCCCGGTGAATCATCTGGTTTCGATTGTAGATAATCATAATAGGAAAATCATGTGTGTTTTTTTAATAACAAAATTATCGGCATGTAAATACACGATATAGGATAAATAATATTACGATTTTAAAAAAAATATTAAGTATGTACGTTTGGCTCGCCTTGCAAAGTGTTGCCTACGTGCAATTAATCGCGTAGGTATGTATACCACGACACTATATTTGTAATCTCGTTGCGAAGTGTTCGATAAAAAAAAATATCAAATAAAGGAAATTGTTACTTTTCAATGGAAACCGTACAATAAAATGGATAATGAAAAAAAAATTCTTAGCCAGAATCAACGAAAAGGAAAGGTCGCGAAACAAATGTGCTGAAAAACAATGTTGTCAGAAAACTGCGATAAAATTAATCTTAGCGCAAAAAAAAAATTACACAATCAATGCGCGCGAGATATATAGAATAATATTCACTTATATACACTCGCTGCCGATAAACATTAATTTTCAATCAAACTCGCTAATCTCTCGTGCAGATTGATAGAGCCCGAGATTAAAGTGTTGTAATGCATATATACATTACGTATATCGATGAGTTGCAATACAAGCGAGAGAGGAGATATTCTATTACCTATTTCCATGGCAGTTGCAAAAAGTCGTCGAGTGATAAATATTGAAATGGGTATAACAGACGAGTTTTATCTAGCAACGAATGATAAAACTAACCTATATGAATTACGTTCCACTTTTTTTTTTCTTTTACTGACGATCGCAAGCGAAACAAAGCTCGAGAAAGCAATGCTAATACTCGGAAATGAATATTCTCGCTAGCTGTGAATGAAAATCGAACAATCGCCGCTCGATAGAAAGGTAAGTCGATAAAAAAACAATGCAAATGTACTTTTGTATACATCACGATCAAAGTCATTTGTTCGATTTGAAATTGACACGAGACGTTCACACTCGCGACTTGGGTATGTTCAACGTTCAACAAGTGAATCGATAGGAAATAAAAAGAAAAGAATTGATCTTACTTGCGAGAAAATTCCCTTGATTCGCTTTTGATGTGTCTCTCCTTGACAGACTAGCTCGTTGCGTGCGTCGTGACTCGTGCAGCGCAGCGTTTAGCAAACACTATACGATTTATATCCCACACATAAGTGTATTCGCTATACCTATATGTGTGTGGGCGGTTGTGGAGGGGATATAGGCGATTCTCTTTACTTTGCCGCCGTGAAACATATACTTACATATACTTGCGTTATTCATTATATTTATAATAAATTGCCAAATGGCAAATCAAATATTATTTTCAGAAAATTCAGAAAGTTTACTTTGGAATAAATATTCAAATGACAATTCTCATGATTTATAATTTTGAAATGCTGCGCATGCGTGCAAGCATTATTTATTATTATTATCTAATTTACCAAACTAAACATGATTTCAATGAATGAGCAATAAAAAATGAGGATTGTTCTATCAAAATATTTTTTCTATCAATGTGAACAAATTTTCTTCGATTGATTTGGTTAAGTCGGTTCGAATGCTGAAATTGCTGAACATCCAGCCGCCAATATCTTTCTACAGTTTCAGAAAAAAATCGATGGCGTACAAAAAAATTTTTACATTAATTTTAAATAACTGATAAACGAACAATCTAATTAGATGACTAGTTCTTTGATTATTACTCAACAAAACATTTTTTTAACTGAATTTTTTTCAATCTCATATTGTGGAGGGGGCGCAGATTACGCTGAATGGATAGTAAACATGGCCGACACACAGTCATAAACAGTGATCCGCTTTTATGTACAAACTAAATAAACATCAATTTAAAGGCCTTGTATTTTCATAATAGTTAGAAAATAACTAGAAAAATCGTCCACGACGTTGTTAGTATTAATTAATACTATGAAAACCAAAACAGCCGGATGAAAAATGACGAATACGATACGTGTTTACAAGTGTCTCTATTATCAGAGAATTGTTGTTTGTAATAAATTTTACAACAACATCGTTCCTGCATTTGATTCTTTAGTACTTTAACGTTGGATATGCTACCAGGTAAGTCATAGTTCAGTATTCGCTAGTTAATAAATGCCTATTTAAATACACAAGCAAGCAATGATGAATATTAGAGCGGAGCATCAGTGTAAATTATCTTTTGTACAATATTACAATTTAAGCTATTTTAGGATGTTTAAAAAGCTCATTTATTCATTAGCATTGTAGGTGTGATAATACATTTTTATATATTATTTGTGATAGTGATTGATAAATAGACTCGTTGGCTATGTTTGAATAGTATAAAGATCCAAATAGCATTCAAAATTTTGTAAGTGTTATACAAAATTGGAAGAAATTGGCATTGATAATTAATTAGTATAATTCACTTTTGTAAAAGCTTTGAGTATTTTGAGAATTAAACTTTTAGTAGCAGTAATTAAAAGCTTTCCTACAAATCATAGGAAACTAAATTTTTATGGTCTAATTATTTTAATTTTCAAAATTAAGTATATTTTTTATTGGAATTTAGATTTTTGTACGATCTCATAAAATGAATGTAACTTTCGAGGATTTTCCCATAAGCTCAGGAAAACTTACATAAACTTTTAATATTTCAATCACAAGTGTAATTTTTAAACTGAAGAAAGATAATTTCTTTGATGTACAATGTACAAGTTAATATTGAGCAGTTTTGCATAGGTAATATTTTTGAAATTATTAAATAATTTGCAGAGTTTTGCACCAATTCAAGTTCCCTTGAAATTTAATTTGATATTCATAGATAAATTAATTAAGTTTTTAATTTTTTCTTTCAGCTCAATGACTTATAGTGGATACTTACTAAGAACTTATTTAACAATAAGCAGCTGGTTAGAGACAAATTGATGAATTATTGCAAGACTGTATTATACCAATGAAATGAAGACTTCATCTCTACAAACATTTAACTGTTATATGTGTGAAGGGGATAATTGTGATGCATCTTTGGATGAAAATCCATACTGCAAAGAAGCAATATTTGTGAGTAACTGTGAAACATAATAAAGAATCAGAATGTTTTTACCAAATAATAATAATAATTAATATTAATTACTCGTATTATTCATCAGTGCTGGAAGTCGACAGTTCGCGAGCCGGATGGTACAACGAGCAAGAGTCGAGGTTGCATTCTTAATCGCGATCAAGTGCCTCTGTACTGCAACAAGCATCTGGAATTATCAGGCAATAAGAACACGTCGGTGTCCATTAACGGCAAGGGCAAATTCCGCACAGAGTGTTGTCAGAAAGAGCTTTGCAATGGTGGAGCTTTTCCAGTTTTGTACGACCCTAGTGATGGTAAAGTAGTCGCCGTGAATAATTTCTGCTTTTAACGCAATCATTTAAGAAATCAAGCTAACTATATGTATCCTAATTCTGTTTTAGCGGCCTTAGAGCAGAGAATGAGCGCGATTAAGATAACACTAGCAGTACTCGGTCCCTTACTAGCATTAAGCCTTATAGTAGGTGCTATATTTCTTTACTACCGTAGATATCGCAGCAGAACGCGACGAGCCGCGAAGCCGTCCTGCAAAAAGCACAATCACTATCAGCAGCAGCAGCAACTGATCGAGACGGGAATGGATCATCAAGGTATGCCCAGTGGCTTTTTGTCCAATGCCAACGGTGGAAACAGCTGTAGCGGCGCTGTGACGAGCTACTCTCACGAACTACGAGCCACTGCTGCTGGTGATAGCACACTGAAGGTAAATTTAAAAACTCGATCGCATTGAATATGAACGCGAATGTTAATTTGACGAATATTCGTAGGAATACCTCGAAGGCCAGAGTTTAACGAGTGGTTCGGGCTCGGGACTGCCACTACTAGTACAGCGAACTTTGGCCAAACAAGTAGCTCTAGCCGAGTGTCTGAGCAATCCAGGCTCAGGTAGTTTCGGATCAGCGCCACATCGCGAAGTCTGGCGTGGCATTTGGCACGGCGAGAACGTCGCCGTGAAAATCTATTTCTCGCGCGACGAAGCCATGTGGACTCGCGAGACCGAAGTGTATTCCCAACTGCTACCCTCGCGACACGACAATATCCTCGGCTACGTGGGTAGCGATATGACGAGTCGCGCGAGTTGCACTCAACTCTGGCTCGTCACTCATTACCATCCGCTCGGCTCGCTTCACAGCTATCTTCGGCAACGCAGTCAGCCGTTCAGCTACCACGACATGTTTAACATTTGCCTGAGCGTCGCGAACGGATTGCTCTATCTGCACACCGAGATACACGGCACCAGAGGCAAACCGGCAATGGCGCATCGCACTCTCAACTCGAAGAATATCCTCGTCAAAAATAACGGAGCTTGCGTTATTGCCGATCTCGCCAATGCCGTCACTCAGGAGCGTCTGTTGCAGGACAAAACGAATATTCTCGATACTCTCAAACTTTCGTCCAAGCGCTACGTCAGCCCTGAGCTTCTGGAACAAACGTTAGTCCCTTTTTCCTTTTTACACGTAAATACTTTTATTCGCTTTGCAAAAATTATCGTCGTATTTCACAGCAACGACCCGCAGTGCCTAGAAGGTTTCCGTCGTGCAGACATTTACAGTCTTGGCCTTATATTTTGGGAGGTCTGCCGTAGATGTATAAGCAATGGAGTAGCTTTGGACTACGCGGCTCCTTATTCCGAATGGCTTGCTAATGCTAATCAGGAGCCATCGATCGAAGAAATGCGTAAATTGGTTGTCGCCGATCAGCGTAGACCACCAATTCCTAATCGATGGCATTCTGATTCGGTAATTATTTGTTTTTTACTGTAAACTCAAGCTGTTTGACTCCTCGATTCGCACTACGTATATTTAGTTTTGACGTTTATTAATGCAAATCTAATTTTTCAGACTCTTGCTGGACTGGGAGCTATGATGAAAGAGTGCTGGCATACGAAAGCTGCAGCACGTTTGCCGATACTTCGAGTAAAGAAAACACT
Source organism: Galeopsomyia nigrocyanea (assembly GCA_035047105.1). Taxonomy (NCBI): domain Eukaryota; kingdom Metazoa; phylum Arthropoda; class Insecta; order Hymenoptera; family Eulophidae; genus Galeopsomyia; species Galeopsomyia nigrocyanea. The sequence goes on from JAWWMK010010977.1 coordinate 13,533, forward strand.
CGTCAAATTGGCTTCGAATAATGCCGACGTCAATTTGCCATTGGACTAATACGAAAAAATTCGTGTGACATTGAGAAAGTAATTATTCGAATAGGATTATTTACACACATTCTGAGTTCCTTGGGTTCGTAAGTTATAACGCCAAGGTATAGGCCAATCAACTTCGTGGTATCGCCAAATTTTTGTTGAGTCAAAATTAGTGTAATACTTACGCCATGTATTCGAACGTTTCTTAGACGTTCGTTATATTTGATATATTATCTTAAATTTGATATTACGTATTCGATAACAACGACGCAAAAAGAAAACTCGTCATTGTTCAAAGTTAAAATCACTCATTGTACTGTTTGCTGAATGATCGAGCCTAAGTGCAATTATTGATCGTTTTCTTCAAAAAGAAGAGGCTTTTTTTAGATTATTTTTATTAATATAATGACTATTATATATGTGCATGTGTTAGATCGTAGAAAGTGAAAATTTTAAATTGTTATGAAATGTCCATTGTGTGTATACATGCGCGCGTGTTTGTCTGTCTATCGGTGTATTCGACTGCTCATTTTAAAATGTATACATTATTTAGCATTGTTTTTAAGTCCGTTCTCATGAATTAGAGATAGATTTTTAACCACTTCCTACCCGATTCTCAATGAAATGAGCCGAAACAAATAATCGCGAGAATACAATTGATAATTTAAAAACTGCACAATATGTTCATTATGTTCAAGTAAATCTTTTTTAATCACATCATGGGTAATTTCATTTTTTTATACCTAACAAATGTGAGCAAAACTAAAAGATTCATGTTTAAAGCTTGTCGCGCTTTAACGTATATTTGGATAGAAAGTATTCATTGTATTGAAATCTAAAAAAACAAATAAAACTTTTATAGAAATTTTTCATATTTCACTACATAGTTTTTTCACCTTCTTCCCACTTTCTAAATGTTTTCGTCAATCTTCTTATATCGCACGGATTTTGTATGATTAAATAAAGCTTTTTTTCGATATCGAAATCCTCGCTTTAATCCATAAAAAGATTTACAATCGTAATCCATCAAGACATTTTTTGTTTTCATAAATTAGCAAATTTATTCCCATAATACGTTTCAAGGGTTATTTACTCTTATTATGATTAAATTTTTTTGTTAAATTTCTGTATTTTAATCTTCGACGATTAACGACGTTAAAACCGTAAAAACATGGAAAAATACTGAATGATCTTCGATCCTATTTGCGGAATCCTTCTACGCGTTCATTGGCTATGCGCCTCCGCCAGTAGTCCACTCGCGAGATGCGTAGGATTTGTCAACATCGCACATCGCTTTGCCAAACATGACGAGCAATGCTGAAAGCTGAAATTGTTAAAACGACATGTGTGAAAACGCGTCATTTTCATAAGTATTTTTGATCACTCGCATCGTTGATTTTATTATTTTTCCTGCAGGCAAAGTATTTATCCACAATCGCCTACCTAATTAATTATTAGCCAAAGGGTCGGATGTCAAATATGTCGCAACAAAAGAGATCGTCAAAGTGCATTTTATTACAGCTAATATAAGCAGGTTAGGACATTGTTACAAAGGTATTATAGTTATATATATAGTTATATATATACTAGTCCGTTGTTCGTTAATTGTCTTCTGGATATGCATTTCTTTCTGTTGTTACGACGCCTTGACAATATTTTGGTGTTTGTCGCGAAACGAGAACATTAGTGATTTGTTTTAAAGGGTTAATTAATTAGTTGTGTTATTGTCAGTCGGCTGTGATTAAGATCATATGTTGCGAGCTGATTGTTCTATTTCTATTTTAGATCATGTGAGGTTATAATCTATTTTCATTAAATAAATCGTAATTAGTACACGCAAAAGGGAAAGTCGGAAAATCATGGCGGATTCATCTGCAAAGAATGAGCAAACAAACGATAAAACAGATGGCATTAATGAGCCAATGGAAGAGATCCCATTAGAAGTTGGTCAACAAACGGAAAAAATTAGTAAACAAGAAGATGATGCATCTAATGAACTGCATGTTAAGCCAATGGAAAGTGCTGCATTAGATAGTAATAAAGAAAAATACAAAAACAGTGAACCACAAAGTCACAAAGTTGATAACGAAGCAATGGAGGAATCAGTAGGTAATCAAGATTTGAATGGTATCTTTCCATCCATAAATGGTGAAAGTCATAAAGTTATCATGGACTTGAGTGAGCCTATGGATGAAACTGCTTCTACGTCTGTAGTTCCTGGTGAAAATAACATGCCTGGAGAAAGTGTAACAAGTTGCTCTAAAGGTATATATGTTTACAATGGTCAAACAAATATTACTATTAGATATTCTCAATCTGAATGTGTTTATAGATGAAAATGTTGATAATACGAATGTAGCAAATTGTTCCAATAATGAATCAGATGAAGATTCTAGCAAAAGGCAGAAGTTGAATGATGGTCTTCCTAATACTTCTTCTGAATGTCCTGAAAGTAATGATTGTGAAAGGGCTAGCGATTTTCGTAAGCTCATGTCCAAATACAAAAGTAGGAATTATCGGAATCAAAGCAGTTCTTGTGATAATAATGTTGAAGAGACCAGTGAACCACCTCCAGCGCAGGATCACGAATCATCAAATTCAATCCCTAGTATTGGATCCCCAGTCAATACTGGGGAAGGATTTGCTGATAGTTCAGATGAGAGAAGTGAATCTGCAGAAGGTATTCAATGTTCTTTATGCATCCTAAAAAAAACTTTTGAATTTTCTTTTTTATGTTAGTTAAAACTTACTAAAATGAGCATTTAAAACTTTTATAGAACATTGTGTTTCCAATAATGATACATCGGCTAGTGACGATGACACAGATGAGATGCCAGCTGTCTTGCAAAAAGAACCATCAAAAACTGACTGGAACATATTAAAAGATGTGGTAAATAGGCAAATTGGGCTCAATAATAATGTTCCACAACGTTTTTATAGTTCACTTCACGTAGTTCAACGTTTAGAACTTATGTACAAACTTGAAGAACACGTTGTAAGTAATTTGTGTCTAGCACTGCTAGGAATTTCATTCAACTGACCTATATTGTAGCATATTGCTAATAAGGATGATTAATTTTTCAGGGCTGTGTAAATGCTTTAGGTTTTAATCAGCAGGGAAATCTTCTTGCAAGTGCCTCAGATGATTTATTAGTGACAATTTGGGATTGGGCCATTGGAAAGAAACAAGTAGCTCTGCCAAGTGGCCACCGTAGCAATGTTTTCCAATCGAAGTGGTTGCCTCTTGACGAATGTTTTGTAATATCGTGTGCTCGAGATGGACAAGTGCGCTTAATCGACATTCGCAAAGGTGTCACGCGGAAATTGGCTCAACACCGAGCGGCCTGCCATAAAATCAGCACTCACCTGGATCTACCTCACGTCGTGCTCTCTGCTGGTGAAGATTCTAAAGTTTTGTGCATTGACGTCAGAGAAAACAAGCCGTCTAAGTATGATTATTCTTTGTCTGATTTTACATTCTTTAATAGCACAGGGGAGTTTAATTATTATGATTGCATTTCAGATTACTGTCTGTCAAAGACAACGACCAAGAAGTAGAACTTTACAGTATTCACTCAAACCCCTTGAATAATTTTGAATTCTGCGTCGCTGGGCGAACGCGGACGGTTAAAATTTACGATCGACGAAAGCCTACAGCTCCTCTGTACGATTTATGCCCCAAACACTTGGTATTGAAAATTACATCCTCATGATTATTATTAGCTCCTCATGATTTTCAAATAATCCCATTCATTTGAATTACATTCTATTTTCAGATATCTGATGAGCTTGCTCATGTCACCTGCGCAGTGTACAATCACAATGGAACGGAAGTCATAGCTTCTTATAATAATGAGGATATTTATTTATTTGATTCAACATCGTCGTATCAAAAGGGAGATTTTGCCCACAAGTATCAAGGGCATCGCAATAGTGCAACTGGTAAGCGTTAATGGTCATTTAAAAATTTGAAACATTTTAATGCAATATCCATAATTATTTACTATATTACAGTCAAAGGCGTCAATTTCTTCGGACCAAATAGTGAATTTATATTATCTGGATCGGACTGTGGAAACATATTTATTTGGGATAAAAAAACAGAAGCGATCGTTCAATGGATGGCTGGAGATGAGCAAGGAATCGTAAGTTCTATATTAAAAAAAAAAAAAAATTATTTATCAATTTTATAAAACCACTAATAACAATAATTATTACCTTTTTTTTTCAGGTCAACGCTCTGGAACCTCATCCTCATATCCCGATCCTAGCGACAAGCGGTCTCGACTACGACGTCAAAATTTGGATACCATCCCGCGAAGAAACGCCCGACATCAAATCGCAATTGCAATCCGTGAGTATCCAATACGTCAATTCGCCTCGCGAAACGTCTAATAATATTAATGTAAAAGTTTTATTGGTTGTAGTGTGTCAAAAAGAATTTAGCTGCTAGAGCCAAAAATATTGGAGAGGCGGAAAGTGCTTTTGCTGGGCATGTTCTGTGGATTGTATTGCGGCATGCGCGTCAGGCAGGAATCCGAAGAGTAAGTATTTCTATACTCTAACATGAAGAAAAGTTAATAAAAACGTTCATTATTTTCTACATCTGTTACAGCGCATTGCAAGAAGGAGGAGGCGTAATCAGAATCAAAATGTTTCGGAAGGTGACAGTGATGTAAATATTGATGATGATGATGATGAGGATGATGATGATGAAGACGACGACAATGATAATTATGGCGGTAACAATGATGGTAGTTCTTCCTCTTCGATAGATCTTTCTAGTGACAGCGATGATAGTTCTGATAATTGAAATGCTGTTCTCATATGTCAAAAGTAGCTAAAAGAAATTTTTTTTTTCAACTTTTATTCATAAAAACTTTAGCACTGAAAATCGTTACTGGTACAATTAAAAGTTTATCAAATTTTTGCATCCAATTTAGTGAATTGAAGTGAAAACAAGAGTCGCCACTTTCAAGTACTTAAATTTTTCTCCATTTCATTCTCGATATACCAGTATAGCAGCATGACTTCTCTGATTTAACGAAAGCGTGAAATATGTAAATAAACTTTAAATTTGTAGTGAATTGATGAATATTAGTTTGCCTTTTTAAAAAATTATGAAGCTGTAACAATTTTCAAGTTGCAAAGACTGAATTATTCATATGTTTTACACATAAACAAGAGAAATGAAGCTTGATAAAAAAAAATCTTTGCTCTTTAGCAATCCTTTTCATATAGTTTTTAGCAGATTGTACAGATAACATAACAAACATTGTTCCCTTTTTGTAGCTAGTAAGAAGAATATTTATAAGATGTTCTATCAAGGTAGTCCTTTTAACAGAGTTAAAATAAAATTATTTCACATTGATAATTTATTTTTTCATTACATTTACAAATTTATAAATATATACAAAAGTTTGGTTCTGAGTCTTCACAATAGTTACGATTCACGTAGCACTTTTTTTTCTTAAAAAATACCAATGGAATAAGCTAGAGCAGCATAAATGTGCAGAGTCACTGCCCCCATGACTGTTGCACTTACTGCTTTGATAAATAACATTGACCAAGGGCCAATCAAAAACGAAGCTATCAAAAAGTCGGCAATCAATGGCTTAAACACTGTAACTACTAACATTAAAACAACAACTGGAACTAGGCTACGTTTTAAATCATGCCTTGACCACAGCCAAACTAAAGTCGCAGTAGTGATGTGTTGGACCTAAGATGTAAAATACATTATAGAACTATAAATTGCATTTATATGAGGGAATAATAGTAATGAAACTCACTAGAGAAATATTAGATTCTAAACTTTTCTGCATGTATTTCCAGTCAAACTCTGCTCCTCTTGCTCCAACCCACAGTAAGAGAAACCTTGTTAAAACAACCTCAGCTCCAGCCCATCCAATTCCTGCTGTCAAGACTTTAGCGTGACCTTTGCCTGGTATACCGTTCAATACTAGGTATATTCCAACCAAATCTGCCAAGTCGATGGAGCACTTGAAAAACTCCTGGAATACAGACAAATTTATAGAACTTTGAAGTTATAGGAAGAGAGATATAATATTTGCTGTGCTTACTCCAAGAAAGTCAAAACCCTTATGTCCTATGCTGTCTGCTGTAGGAAAGAAAGTAGCAAGTGCTAACATTTTTACAAGCTGTGTAAATACATAAATGCCACCTGCTTGAATGCATTTCCAAAATGCTCCGTATTCAGAACTGAAACGATAATAAAAATACAGTACAAATCGTTAATAAAAGCAATTTTTTCATTCAATAAACGATCGAACTTACAGGCCTGAGTACTTGTAGGTTAAGTAATAAGGAACGTAAACTAGCGCTAAACAATTACCAAAGTGATACAGAGTCATTTTGTCTAATACTGAGTGAACTTATTCTCATAAGAAAATTTTGATATCCTAACTAAAGAAACGGACTTTACAACTATATGGGAAAAATTCTTCACTCCGTTTTCATTTCGACATTATCAATTATCATGCATTCGTACCTACCTATCGGCGAGTTGTTGACGTAAGAAGGAAAAAGCGAATCAGCCAATCAGATCCGACAACTTGACAAGTCCAACCCGCTCAGCCGGCTCAGCTGTGTGATCGCGTCGCAATCTGGAAACGGACTAATAATCGGTCAAAACAGCGTCTTTTCATAAGATAGTGTGTGCAGACGACGCTCTGCGTCAACAATTAGACAACAGTAGTAGAGTAGTAGCTGCTTCGATCGATCTCATTGTTGCTTTTTTTTACACTTTTACACTTTTCAACTTTACCAGAGCTTCGCGAATTGACTGTCGCGTTATATCAAAATCGCGCCGTACGCCTCTGTACATAAATAATCGCTTCCGAATAAATAACCTCATATATAAATATATGTATAACGCGTGCGAGTGAGAGTGTATACACTATAGTTGTCCAATGCGTTGTTGTTGCATTGATGAATTATAATTAATTAGGTAGTGATGAAAGTGACGTTGCGTATGTAATCTATACATACTTTCGGTAAGTTCTGAATGATAAGTCGATTCTTTTGTTTCGGAAATTCATTTCCCAACCTTTTCGCCATTTTATAGTTTTCGAAATTTACGTAAAGTAATGATTTTTCCTTGTTTGACCCGTCGTCATTAATTTTTGGTCGATTCGAACAAAAAATAATTTATAATGCTGAATACGAATTTTCATCTAATTGCAGATTCACTTTGTACATATGTTACTTAGTGCTTAGGTACAGTACATAGACAATGCATTCACAATTATCAGCAACTCCAAGAAAGCTTCCAGTCTTTGTATTTCCACAGAGCATCACTTTTTATCTTGATGACCAGTCCACTCACAAGCAAATATTAACTTTGTATAATCCCTATGACTTTCCTGTAAAATTCAAAGGTATAGCAGTTATTGATTTTTTCTTACTATCTATTTCTTTGATACAAATGGGCTAACAAATAGTGCTTTAATTTTCAACAGTGTTTTCCACTGCACCCAACAAATATGTAGTGGTTGATCCAGAAGGAACAATAAGAGCTAAATGTTGTGTTGACATTGTTGTACGACACACAGCTCTGACACCCATGAATTGCACAGTTGATAAATTCAGAATACAGATGCTAGAGCATCCCACAAAACAGGTGGATATTATATTTCAATAATTACATTGTATAATATACATTGAGCCTGTGAAAATTTTAATGTTCTTGATTTATTTGACAGGTCATTGGGAAAAGAGATGTGGAAGCTAGAGTTGTGAATGGTACTCCAGAACCTTTGGAAAGAGTGACTCCTGATCCAGATTTGTTTCAGCAACTTCCAAATACTGGGAAGAGCCAAAAGTCTTATTCTATAGTGTCAAATAATAAGACTGTACAACGTAAGTTTCTTTGATTAATGACAACTTCATAATTCTTTTCATTACAATTTATTAACAGCTCATAAACGACAAACTTTGTTCCTTTTTTCAGAAGATACAAATTTTGTCGCACTACTTGCTGGAGTAATATGTATAATAGGATTACTTTTACCATCAGAAGGAGAGCGGAATAATCGAATACCAGATTATCTTCACTTATCGATAAATATTAAACTAGTTCTCTCTTTCGTATTAGGTAAGTAGTGCAATATTTAGTTCTTTCCGAGCAATAAAATAATACAATTTAACAACTGACTATTGTTACAGGTATGGTGACTATCATTATTTTGAGGCTTTAGAACTTTCAAGTTCACGTATAAAACGCGACATGTGAATGCTACGTACAAGATCTTTCACATTGGAATTACTTACTCATCTTATTAGATATGCGCACAATTTGATGAAATGATTAATCGTGTTTTTCCATGTTTTTAAGAAATTATCATCATAAATATAACGTAAAAGTGTAAATTAATTAATACTCGTTACGCAAAATTAATGATAGATTGTACAAATTTATCGGAAAAATTATTTTGTAACCAAACTAACGAAATCTGCACAAATTTTGCTACGATTTTTTTTTCGCGAAATTGACAACTGAAATTTCATACTCATGTCGTTCCTTATCTTAGAAGCTAGTCCATAAGTTTTGGCCTATTTGAATAAGAATGAGCAATATTTTTATACATGCCTGCGAGATGAAATTTGGCATTTTTTACCTCTCTTGTAAACATGTAAATGTTTTATTTTTATTTATATATGTAATTTACTTGATTACGTATCGCTAAGATATTTAATACGAATTTGATACAAGGATTGTACAAATATTAGTCTTCAACCAAATAAAAGAAAATTATTAAAATGTTTGCATTTGATGTATCTTTATTAAAATTTGTCAACTTAAAAAAATGAAAAAAAAAATTTCCAATCTACGTGATAAAAAGAATTAAATTAGTTGCCTACATTTTATTTCTATATTCGTTATTTACAGCATTATTTACAAAATGTCAAAAGTTCAATGCAAGGCTTCAAGGCATTGAAAAAGCTGTACATTCACGTATGATTGTTTTGTCTTCTTGAAGTTTTAACCGTAATAAATGTATATCATTCGTGAATTATGAATCTGCCTTAATGGTTTTATACTTTTGCAGACAAAGTCAAAGTAATAAGTACGTTTTTAGCACTTAGCTTCAAGAAGTAAAATTGGTCTTTTTATCTTTTGCCCTTCTGAAATAAGATTTTAAAAGCACATTTAGAACAGTGGATAATTTTCCAACTATAGCACGAGTTTGCACAGTATCTTACCGTCATGCAGGTTGTAAATTTCACGATCTTGTAACATTTTTCAAACTGTCATTGTGTGTCTTATATTCCATTGTAGCAGACGGAGGAAGATGTAATACACGCCTCAACGTATCTCTGATTCGAGCTGTAGTTCCAACATCCGATGCTGTTTTATTCCAAACACAAATAATGTCTTCCTAAAAATTCAAAGCAAAACTCATTTACCAGAAAGTTACGATTTTTTTCAATTACATTGCACCAAATGAAGTCAAACAATGCAGATAGTAAAATAAAAATTAGTATACTAACTTGAAATCTAATGGAAACAACAGCACCACATATCTCCTCACCCACCATAAACTGTTCTCCCAACATGGCAAGAATTAAGTTTTCCCAACATCGAGACACTAAACCTTTACGTAAACGAACTATCCACTTTCCACCTCTCTGATTGGCTTCATCCTGCAAAGAAAATATGAATTCAGTAAATAAGGAGCTAGAAAATAACATTGCACAAATCATAAATTAAGTACCTCCCACATAGGTTTGATACCAATTTTGAACAGATGAAAATCTGTGTGAGTTGTTAATTCTGAGGGTCTAGTTAAATGACTATAAAGACCCCAAAACTGTTCAACACTAGCAAATCGCCCAACTAACTTTAAATTTTGATCATAGCTTTGTATGTTACTCTGTTTGCCTGGATTTCTTCTGCTGTACCACAAAGCATATGCATACTGTAATTTATGCTCATTTGGACTGATATCTGGAGCAATCTATAACAAACGAAGGAAAATACAAATATCAATTATCTTTCAGTTGTAATTGTTGATTTTGCAAGAGATTAGTGAAAAAAATTTACCAAATCTTCTTTATCTGTTTTTTGATTATTTTTAGCTTGAGATTCTTCATCACCACTTTCATCACTTGTCTTGAGCCTAAAAGCAAACATTATGTTTATTGACAAAACATCGTTGGTCTTACTGAACAATATGATTGAAAAATTGAATTTCTCCTTGAATCTACCTGTCGTTGCGTAAACATTTCAAACTACATTACTTATTTCAGAAAATATGTTTACCAACCTAACCTTAAACCGAACACATTGCATAGTAAATAATAACAAACATGAGTAGACTTACGCGTCGAATTTGTTAGACATGGTTTGTATTGTGAATAAATAAAAACTTTCTCGTTAAAAATGCTTTGAAAAAATACAGGAACTTTAAGTTTAAAAGCGCGTCTTTTCCAGTCTTCTCTCTTTCACGGCAATATATTATAGGTGTACCTACACTCGCGCGTTTTGGCTACCAACAACTGCCGAACACATCGCGAATCGCGATATGGAACATTTACATTTACATTTACAATTGTGTGAATACGTGTGCGTGCATGTGTACTTGATGTGACCGCATCCGAAAAGTGGAACGATTATGTTAGATTCGTTTTACATCTTTACTTTTATATTTAGTTTTTTTTAAATTATTTATATGAAGAATTTGTTTATTATAAGTAAAAAACAAAATGATTCTATTAATGATAAATATTATTTGGAAATTATCGGCTTCCTTTCAGATAAAACTATATATATA
>JAWWMK010010998.1:0-24343 GCA_035047105.1 Galeopsomyia nigrocyanea
ATTTTTCTTCATGTTTTAGTTTTGAATTTCTGCGTATTGTTAAAGACAGAACTCGACAGTTGGCCAAAATATTTATTTTAGTTATTAAAGTTAAAATAACGTTGTGAATTTCATTTTTCAAAATCAATGTTTATACGTATAACTGTGACATTACCACATCGCACCAATTAGTTTATAGCACTAGAAACATTTTACAGGAATTGGAAATAGATCACGAAAAACTCCCATATTACTACAAAAATTGCCTTTTCAATTTAAAGTAACAGCTATCACACTGAATATTCCCGTTCAATTGTCTATAATCATCCCAACTCTTTAGAAAAAAAATTAACAGTAAGTCGATTTTATACAAATAATCAGCAGTGCTGTGAAAAGCAAGTATCGAGACGATGCGTCTTTGCTTGCAAACTGAAATCGTCCGCGACGCAATAATTTTTCGAAGACAGCATAGTTTATATATCCCACCTTACTTTCGAAGAACTCGGAAATTCGCAGGTACAAGTCCGTTGGGAAGCACTAGACTATCAAATGAATAAAATTGAATTATCATTTTGATGAATGCTTCGTTCCTTTCAATTGGATCACATTATGATAAATTTCACACAAGTTATATAAATCTTGGCGATCCAAGTAGCTAATTATTTGACAGACTTGCTGTTGCCTTTCTGCTACAGTATTAGAATACGACAGAAAGTCGAATCAGAGTTCGCCGAAGCTCGAGAGGGCAGCAATCTCAATGGTTGTTGAAAAGAACACAAACGAAAAATTTTGACCTTTGCGATTTTATCGATTTATAATTTTCGAACGCAATAAAATATCCCGACAAAATTTGCTGTGGCCCTTCTGTGCTGTATTAGAATACGACATAAAGTCGAATCAGAGTTCTCCGGAGCTCGAGAGGGCAGCAATCTCAAAGGATTAAAAAGCACCGCACGTGAAAATGTTGTATGCTTTACTTAACATACAAATAATCTCAATACGTGTAGTTTAAATGACTTGAAGATTAATAAATTCTATAACAATGTTAAAACTTAAACATAGTAAAGAAAATTCAACATGACTGCAGCTCGCATCTTTGTTTAAAAAAACTCCAATCGCGCGATGCCTATACGACTAGTAATAACTGTTTCGATGCCCTCCTTTGCCATTTATACCTATATTTAGTCTTCCACAGTTATACGGCCTCCACGTACCCTAAACCCTTTGTTTATTTCATCGATTCATCAACTTATTTCTGCACTGAATAATTGTTAACAATGGTAGAGGTGCCGAATCATTAGGCACCTCTATACCATTAGGTCAAATTTACGCAACCCAATTGCGTAATTATTAGGCACCCGGGTGCCTAATGATTACGCACTTTTTTTCTTATTGTCAGTGCAGAGATCGCACCCTCGACAGCTGTCATAGATTGCGGTCAAAATTTCTAATTATTGTTTTACTAAAAGCTGTCTAAATGAAATCGTTATTTAGATATTTCGAAATAAGTTATCAAGCGGGAATATTGAATAAACAAAATTGAATCGTTTTGATCAAATTTTTATTACCCTATCTTAAAGAATGCTCTCAGTTCTACACATATTACGTAAATCTTGGCGATCCAAGCATTCGATAATTTTATACACGATAAAATGATAAGTGTCGATGCACAGCCCTGTCAACGCTTCGATGATCGATGCAACTTTCTCTTGCAATTTCACCTCCTCTAATGCTCTCGAAACTCTTTTTTGCAAGGTATTCACGTAATAAGATTCAAAATTACTCCAATTTTTCATTGCGGTGTTAAATGCCTCCAGAAATTCTCGATTACGGGTATAGGCGATGATTTTCTCTTTTCTCTCCGTCAACAATTTGAACAAAGTCACGGTACCGTGTACCTCGATCCGTTTCATCTCTTCGAGTTGTCGCGTGCACAAATCGAATTGACTTTTGATCGACGATTTCGATTCGATGATATCGCGAGACGAATCGGTCAAAGACGACCGCTCGACAGCTCCGAGCATTGCCAAATGAGCAGCGACGACTTTGGCAAAAATTAAAAACTTATCTATAAGATTCGAATAGACTCCGAAGATAGATTGAACATCGTCATCGTCGACACTACTTTGCAACAATAACTCGATAACTTTTGCACGATTATTTTCTTCCTCGGCATCTAATTTGTAACATCCTTCGAATACACTCGAGAAAGCCGAATCGCCATTTGAAGAAGTAAAATTAACGTCGGCTCCGCGTCGCAATAAAAATGCGATTTTTTTCGGACATCCACAGTACGCAGCTATCATCAAAATTGTATGTTCGCCGAATAACCGTTGATTTACGTCGAATTTGACGTCGAATTCGGCCAAAAAATCAAGATTGTCTATTTTTCTATTAATCGTGAGGAAATATTGAAGAGGTCTATTTTGACTGACCTGCGACGCATCGACGTCAATATCGCTTAACAATAACGTCCTCACAGTTTTTTCATTTCCGAACATTGCTAATTTTTCTATACACGTCAAGCCACGAGGATTTTCAGGTGTGGACAAATTGTTCGAGAGGCTTAACAAACTTTTCAATACTTCTGAATCTTCATCTATATCCTCGAAATACGTTGTATAATAAAATAATGGTGAGTGGCCAAATTTATCTACTTCATCAACGTTCGCTCCTTGCTCGATTAAAATTTTCGCATTGTCGTACCTTGCCAACGCGATGGCACAGCGAATGGCTGTGTAAGTCGGCAATTCAGATTGACGAAAATCGATTGGGTAACCATTTTCAAGCACAAAGCTAGCTGCTTCTGCGTTACCAAAAACTACGATATCAAACTTGACGGAATTATTTGCGTTCGACAAAAATTGCGTTGACGCGCCTTTTAAGAAATCATTGTTAAATCTATCGAATACCATTTCCATAATGAAATGCGATGTTTGTTTTAGAGGGAGAATCGGTGTTTTTAAACGAGCTAAAGAAGCCATTTCCAAACTGCTTTTGCCCTCGCCGTCGGTGAGATATATGTCAGCGTTATTTTTCAATAATATTTCGACTATCTTGACGTCGTTGACGTTTACAGCCAGCATCAGCGGAGTGATTCCAAAATCATTTTGAGCGTTGACGTTACAGCCTTCTTCAATCAAATGCTGCGTCATTTCTGCATTTCCATATTTGATGGAATAGAGAAGTAATGTCAATCCTGAAGTGTCTTTCCATTCACAATGGTTTCCTAATTTTTTGAGAATTGACTTTGCCTCCTCGTTCATTCCTCCTTCCAAACAATCCAAAATTCGATGCTGGAGGCACGTGCAATTTTCCTCAAGGCAGATCTGAAATTTTTTCAGAAGGATGTTTTCTTAACGATGAGGGCTTATTTTATTTTATCGAAGATTTAAGTGACAGATAATGATCGATAAGAATTTCTAGTGTTTTTACATTCTGCTATTTAAATAAAATAGTAAATAAATATGTTTTTGAAAAAAAAACGGCAATAAATATCTTTTCAAAAAGTATTGTCCATTCGGTTCATTTCTTCGTTACGCTTACTTTCCGAAATTCACGATATAGTTCAATCAACTAAAAAATAAGATTTGTAATTGTTACATTTTGCACAATCGATTTCTGATCATTGGTAGTACATTATATATACACAATACATGCCTGGGAAAGAAGATTCTGACCTTGTGAGACATTTTACACAAATGTTATACGAGACAAAAATCTTTATCTCTAACACGCATTTTTTTTTAAACGACGCATGAAATACACGATTTTGAACGCACATTTTTTACTGAATTACTGAAATTTTATAGAAATTGAACGTAATTATAAAAATTAGCGATGCGAGTATTTTTGTTACAGTTTTTGTATTTATAACAGTGTCAATAATAGTGAGTATATTGAAGATTTCATAATAGTTGAATAATTCCAAAATATATCATTGTAAAAAAAAATACGAGTAAATACAGAAGTAACTCACAACACGAATGATACATCGACATTTTCAAATTGTATATATACAAATCGAGGTACAAATGCGTTTTCACTCTGCATACAATTTTTTTAAACAAATTGTAATTTCCAAGAAATAATAGCAAATCGATCCTTCAAGTTTGTTATATAAATTTTGAATAACAATTTATTTTGCTTGTCACTTACCAACATTTTAAAGATGACAGTACGCAGCAAATTGACAAATATACTCTTCAACGTTAAATTCAACACATCAGTTGCGACTGGATAATTCCATACGATTGCCGAACGGTTCCAACTCTCCAGCCAAACTAGCAGTGTTACACCTCGAATACTCAGCTTAAAGTGCTGAAGAGAAGCAAAGGGTCGTTGCTCGCCAGGCCTAAATCGTTTGACGAAGGTCTCTATCTATACAACGCATTGAAAATCCATAGCAGAAAAGACAGTTAATTCCTCCTGTGACGAGTTCGAGCGACCACCCGCGTTGCGATTTTCCGAAGAAAGCAAGCAACTCCCCCGCTGATTGCACGCATCTTACTTTCTTCGAAACTCGAAAATTCGCACGTGATCCGACTGTGTAGGCTTATCCTTTTCTCTCTCTTTCGAATGGAGTTTCGAACAGCGTTATTTGTTTTGATTTTCAAAAGAGATATTTACGGACGACAAAAGCGATAACACCACTTCGCAAATTTGTTTCTCGATAATTTCTTTATTCTCCAATTCAAACTCGCGACAATCAATAGAGCGATTCGAGAGAGAGAGAGAGAGAGAGAGAGAGAGAGAGAGAGAGAGCAATGAAGCGCAATCAGATGAATGAAATGGAAAAAAAAAATAGAAGCCAATCTTTTTTTTTGCTTCATCCATACCTCGCAGCGTCGAATTCGATCGTCTTTGCAATCGAATTGTTTGGTCAGATGAGCATATATCTATATATAGATTAACAAGCCTCGATGGGTCAACAGACATTTAATTAATGCAGCTGCATACATACTCACCCCATAATTTGCGGCTTGATCTTACGTATTATTAGTCTAATACACGATGTGTATACATATCGAACATTCGAAAATCGATTTACAGTTAATAATCGCGCATCGAAACTACCAATTTTGCAACGCGTAGTACCCTCCGCGGAATGATTTTAATCAACGGTATTGTAATACATCTCCAGCTGCTGGACATGACAAAGGGACACACGACTGAATTTCAATTCCACATGGTAAATCCGCAATAAACGAACCGACGTTCGTATAGTAGCAAAAAAAAAAAATACTATTTTCACAGCCAGAGCCTACGGCAAATCTCGTTTGCACGCATACATATGAAACTGTAAAAAAAAAGGAATGACGAGAGTTTCCATTCGAATCGTGGATGTGCAGTAGCACGCGTAATGACACGTATGTTATACGCACGAAAGGAGTTTAATTATATGGATGCTTGGTTTTTCTCTCTCTTTGTAGGTTTTTTTTCCTGTTATTCTGCGTGTTTTTTTTTCTTTTAAAATGATTCTCGTGTCGCCAGCGAAATATCGATATGAAAATATAATTGTCGTTTTTAAGGCGAGTTTATGAAAAAGCTCTCTGGGGGAAAAGTTCTTGAGAAGATTGTGAAAGAGAGATAAGGAAAAAAAAGAGTGGTGACGCAGTGCAGGATGGATTTAATCTTCAACGTTTTATCTCTCGCGAGTTTTCTTCTTTTTTTTTGCGAAGAATCAGTTGGTAGCTTTTAGCATTAGAATTCTTTTTGGGTTATTTATGCATGAATGCTTGGAATATTGGCCTTTGAAAGTTATTAATCGATGGGAAAAACAAGTAATGTTTGTCGTTAATTGGAGGATATAATTAACTGAAAATTTTATTTGATCATTAACTGCAGCAATTGGACTTCGGATTGATAAGCTTAATTTATAGACGTGATCAAATTATTTTCACATTATGAATACTCAAATAAAATACCGATATTGGATGAAGCTTGAAATGCAATATAAATATGAAAATGTATAGGAACACGCAGTTGCTAAGAGCGATTTTTTTTTAGTTTCAGAAGAATAAAAAAATGTCTTATTTTATAATTTACAACATCTGTTAATTCCAAACGTTCTTCGAAAACTTTTAATTGTAAATTTCTCCAAAACAAGTATTTAACAAAAAAATATCTAATGCAATCATTTATATAATGAACTGCGCATACCGATTATAATGAAAGATATAAATTCGCGCGAAAACTACTTCTATAACTTACTCGAAAGTCAAAAGAATGCATAAAATTACTGTGCATACATATAACGCGCGCAGGTCACTATACCGCAAATGAGTACTTTGCAAAACCGCAAAACTGCTCTCGCGCATCAATCAGGCAAGCATACTCGAAACGATGAAAAAGCGGCGTTTCAGCGAAAAAATTATAATTGAATCCGTGGGTGTTTTAAGTTGTTGTGCTGTAAATAATTCGTTTCTGTATTTATTTTTCGACGTGAAAAATTACAATTCCGTTTGCAATTGAACTTTTAAAATTGCATTCAGCTAAGAAATCTTTGTACATAAAAATTACAAAGGAAAATACAAAATTCTCTAGAAGGGTATGATTTTCCCAAACGAAATCGAATATTAAACTTCATTTCATTACAATATTCTTTTTACTACCTATCCCTATGCATTCAGCACACAAAAAAAAAAAAATCATATGAATACCAAACGAAAAAAGAAAATAAAATTAGATTGGATTTTGCATTCATGCGCGCGTAAAACTCCGTTACAGCCTTCCCCCGATAAAAAAAAATGAACATACCGAGAGGAACAATCGTAATAAAGTTTCGGTCGTGGCCGAAAAGCCTAGATTACGAAATTTTCAATCGGCGCCAAAGTTTTTTCCCTGGAAAACCGTATATATTCACCTGCCGCCCCCCGAAAAAAGACTTGAAAAAAAAAAATAAAATTAAAAACCCATGGATCCTCCCCCGAAAAAAAAAAAGAATTCTAACGAGTGGAAGCTTTGAACTCTGGCTTCGCTCTCTCAAACGTTCGCCCCTTTTTTTTTCTCTCTCTCTCTCTCCGCGGCTCTCTGAAAGTCGGAGCGTTTTACGGGCTTTTTAGGCGAGGCGCGCGCGCATTTGATGAATGGCAGAGATAAAAAGTTGCGGCTCAATTTTGCGCCACTCGTCGAATACACATATACACACGTGCACACACAGGCCGTTTGAAACGAGAAGAAATTCTCTCACGTATCAATTTAATTTGAATTGAAAAAAAATTGTTTTTTTTTCATCTCTCGAGATATACAGAGAGACCATCTAGTGTTATACGAACTTATACGAGGCTTTTCCGAAGCAACGTAAATAAAATAACAAATAGCTGGAGAAGTGAAAGAACTGAAGGGATAGAGTTTTACATTGGAAATGTTTTTTTTCCCCGAGAATATATATACTTCTGGAATTCCAGATTGCCAAGCGACTATTGGAACTTTGGCTATGCGTTGTACTTTCTATACCTTTGTGCGATCGCGAGTGCTATTTTTACATGCTGCTTTTTTTTTTTTGGTTTGTCGTATCGACAAACGAATAATACGCACTAACATGTATGTAGTTTGTTATTCGTGGAATTCGTCAGTGAAAAATATCTTATTTTCAAGTTATTTCAAATTCTATTAATTTAAAAGATCAAGGGGTAGTAGCAAATATTTTAACGAGCGTTTCAATTAACGAGTAGGTATAAAACGATGTTTGCGTTATTTTCCATGATGAACCCGTCGAAAAAAAAATGTATCCGCTTTAGCAAAAGTAAACAGCAGCAGTGCGTACTATTTATTTCTTTTTTTTTTACCGACGCCAGCACAGTAATCGTACCCGCTTCATATATGGTTGGGTATGTATTTCATTGCAACGGATAGTTTCTAAAAATAATATTTTTATTGCTGCTGACGTTTCATATCTCTATCTCGTTACAGTATTTTTCACAAGTTGCAATATAATGATCATATTGAGTGTCCCGTGTTACGCGCTGATGCTTGCTATATAAATTTATGTCCTTTGAACTCTGTCAGGTTTTTTTTATTTCGCCAAGCACTCGAATGATATCGAAAGGTGCGCAGGTGCGGATGAGAGAATTGTTATCGTTTATCACTTTGCCGAATGAATTTTGTTTTGTCGATAATGGCTATGTATATACGAATGAAAGTCAATTGTAAATAATGATGTGTAATTTAGATTTTAGGAAATTTTTTTTACTACTGATTATTTCAAGATTATATTTTATAACTATCCTTTAAATTAATGAAAGCGGAAAAACTTATGTTTATAATAAATATCTTTTTAATTAAAAACTAAGTGAAATGCTCGTAATTATAACTTTGACGTGTCACCCTAGAAAAATTATTATATATTTTTACAAATTACAAGCTTTCACAAGGCAAAGTTACTAAAACTCAATATAAGCGCACAATGATCCGCGAAAGTAATATCGACAAACCATATATAGTTACCATGACATCCCCGTAATTGTACAGTCGAAAAAAGAAAAATAAGCGATGCGAAAAAAAAGGGGTTGGGTTGATTCGCCGTAGACGCAGATCGATAAAGAGAAGCAGCAGCAACGAGGTATTTTGGCTCGTTTCCTCTTTTTTTTTTTCGTTGCCGTCGTCAGGTGGTGCATACGGTGTCGAGTTTCCACCCTCTACGACTAAAGCCCCCCTTCAGGCATAAAGATGGTATTACAGACGCGCGTGCACTAATCCCTCTTTGGACGCGCTGCGTGTCGCTCGGGCGCATTAATTACAACACACCGTCGTAGACATTTCCTTTTATTTTTTTCGTTTCACGTATTTTTTTATTATTATTCATTTTTTGGTTTAACAAAAACACATGCTCAGACGTAGAGAATTCGGCGTAACTAGCCTTGTTTAATTGTTACTTGATAATTATTCTATTTGTTGCTGATTGACTGGCTTACTTCTTCAGGACGTCGTCGTCGGGAATGTTGTCCAAACCCTGGAAGAATAACATCGTTCATTTGAAATTTGTTTTATTTCTTGATTATGTAAATTAATGAAAATTTTAATGTGAGAGCTTTTGAATATTCGATTAGTTAACAAGATTCAATTTCAAAATATTCAATAGAATTAACAGTTGATAAATAATTTGGTAGCACGGAATAAATATCAAAAAAAGCTAAAAAATACAAAAAGCTAGGATAAAAAGTTTCAACATTTCAATATTGTTAATCAATAGATTAAATAGTTATGATCACAGACTAATGTAATTTATAAAATAGTTAGTTGTGTTTAATAACTAAAATATGAACTTCACAGCTTTCTAAAAAATTGCATAATATCACAATTACAAGTTGTTATCAATTCACTATGGTCAACATTATTTATATTTTGAGATGTCGTAAATAACTGCACAAGTCAACACAATTGATTGAATTATGTAATTTTTACTAGTAATTATACTGAGACAATTATTTAAGAGTCAAACATGACTTACAGGGTTTATCCATGGTGCACCAGCGATTCTGCCATCCCTTTCATATAAAGTCCTTTGCCATGGTTCTTCCAATTCTCTTTTGAAAGGCTGTAAAAGTGAAAGATAATTGATTAAAATAGATATGTAGTTATATTATTTATGTTTGATTGTAAACTGTACACAAAATCTGTAAATTGAAGACAATTTTATGACCATACTTATTGTAGTGGGTACCTGAAATACAGAGTTTATCTCACTTTTTAACAACATTCACATGAAAATTTATGATTAGGTTACAATAATAAGGAGCAAAATAATAAGGGGTATAAAAATATTATAGTGATAATACAATTCAAGCATCACGAAATCCAACATTAACTCATTTAACAAAAGTCAATAAAGTTCTAATCTAACCTAAAATAGTTACGTAAATCATACTTACATTTCCAAAAAAAGCCTTGTGAATGACCATACTACCAAGTTGGTACGAGTACACGAGTGTTCCGATGATGAACAGGCATGGTAGAGTCTCGTACCACATTTTGATGGAAACTTAAGAATAACTATCTAAAGTAATTTTTCAACAACACTTGTCGATTGTTGTCGATTATAGTTTTTTGGCTGCCAAAGCCAACCCAATAACCCATGCAAAGTCGCGGAATGCGCATGACCAAGAAGACGTCGCAAGCATTGGCGCATGCGTCGAAATTGTGGCGCAAAATTACGATTTTTAAATTCGTTTCGTGATGTCTGATAAGATAAGAGAAATTTTTTTTATAACTATTATCATATATTCATGCACGCGATTAGTTTGTATTTGGATGATAAATGTGTACAGAAATTATACCTATATTAAAACAAATATTTATTTTTTAATAAAGGATAATGATATTTTCGTTTTCTTGATTATGAATTTTTATTTTTTTATTCGATAATTATTTTCTTTACCATCACGCATAAATTTTCTAACTATTCGAAAGTATTATAATAACACTCAAGTGACCAATTCAAGGGCAATAACATCAAAAATTAAATTTTTTATTTAAAGAGAGGACAGAGATTAGAAGTGATATCAGAATGTTTTATTAATAAATCAGCTCTAATTGATTAATTATCACAACTTTGCAAGTGAAAAAAATTCCAATCTTCAAGCAATAAATTTGAATTTATCGAATAAACTTTCCAAACTAAAAGTATAATTATAAACCTTTTGCGCGCAAAGGATATATAAAAATTATTTGATGTCATTACATTTTATAAAAAGTCGCGACGAACCTAACCTAGAGTAAAAAAAAATAAATTTAGTGCGATCAGCTGTTCACCGCATGACGCCGCAAGCTTCATGAGCTTCATCACGTAACAATCAGTGTTTTTGTATATTTTTTTTTCATTTCGAGCAAACTGTGTTCATTGATCCTTGTGACTTTCAATTGTAAAATGACTCGATCTTTTCTTTTTGCATTTATTATCCTGGTGTTGATTGCAAATTAAAAAGTGAAATTTGATGTGTGTGACCACGTGTGCGGTTTATATTTTTCAATGGTTTTCATCAATGACTTAAACGACGTTATTTCTCGTTCAGGAACCTAATCTTTTTTTAAGTCAAGTGAGGAAGCAAACAAAATCCAAATCAGCGTTACGTACCACACCTACTGATTTCGCCTTATCAATTTTTAAGTAATCATTTTGCGAGAGAGGGAGAAAAGAATAAATTGGCGAAGGTCGCCGAAAAATTTACGAATAAAAGGTATTGATATCCGTTTTACGCGAAGAAGTCTTTTATTTAAGCTTATATAAAGTTGTCTAACAAAAAAACCTTTTATAATAGTTTATTGTGCGAGTTTAAGTTAAAATAGTGAAAAAATTTACTGCTTTATAACTTAGATATTTTAGTGTAATATTTGTTGATAAACATTGATATTTTAATTGAAATAATCAAAGCATTTTCTTTCTTGAGTTTACTATTTCTTGAACTGTTTTATCTGTAAGTGCAACATACTTGAATCAAAATATATAACATGAAAATATTAATGTAGGTAACCTTTTGTATCATTTATTCATAAATCACTCAGAAAACTTACTGAATGAATCTACTACCACAACAACTTTCCAACAAAATGGTTAGTAATACAAAAAACATAATTGTAATTGAATTTGAATTGTGCTAAACAGCATGTAATGCTATATCGCTTGTAAAAATGCTAGGTCATTTTGCAGTTTCCTTTTTGAATAAACTAATTCTATGTTTTGTAAGAAATATATTTATTTTACAGACTACCATAAGAACATTTCAACCACCAAAAATGCTACTACGAGTATACTCTTTAATTGTTCTTGGATTAGATTTGGTGACATTATTCATTGGCATTTGGTTTGCTGTACTTCTGGCTCTCTACAGAACGTTTAGGCCGCCAACAGCGAAAAGTATTCATGGAGAAATAGCAATGGTAGAGAGGGGAAAATTCCACTTCAAACGAATTTTCATTTTCCTTCGGATAGGATGATGCAAAGCATGTAAAATTTCAGGTGATTGGTGCTGGCAGAGGAGTGGGCAGAGAAATAGCAATTCAACTTGCGCAACTTGGAGCAACTGTAGCTTGTGTTGATGTGAATATGGAAAATTGTCAAGCTACAGTGAATAAAGCTTTACAGTTATCTGGATCTGCAAGATCATACATATGTGATATTACAAATGAAAAACAAGTGGCAGACATAACACTAGCAATAAGATCAGAATTGGGCGAAGTGACAATGCTTTTTCATTGCTGTGGTGTTCCAAGTCCTCGTACTCTAACTCAAAATTCACAAGAAATCAGGCAGACCATGGATATTTCAATTTTGAGTCACTTTTGGGTTGGTAGCTCAATTAAATCATCACATAATTCTTAATTATTTCAACTCAAACTTACGAAATTTTACATTTTAGTTGCTGAATTCAATACTTCCATGTATGCAAAAGATAGGAAAAGGTCATATTATTGTTCTATCATCGGTTGCTGGATTATCTGGAGGAACAAGTCGAGGAGCAAGGGTACCTTTGTCCACTGCTCAATTTGCTGTACAAGGCTTTGCTGAGTCATTACAGACTGAATTAAGACATTCCAATAGTAACATAATGATAACTTTAGTTCATGTTTATCCATTTATTATTGGAGCTGAAGCTGGTAAAGATATTCGATTCAGGTGAGTTATTGAAATTGTTTAAATTTTTATAGAATAAACGATCATATGTGCATTTTTTTTAAATAACTTTATAACTTATACTTTAGAATACCCAGTTATTTTGGTACAATGCAAGCAAGTGAAGCCGCAAAACGAATTTTGGATGGCGTCAGGAGAAATTATACTGAATTTAGTGTTCCAGGATATTTACTTTATTTAGGGCATATCTTAAGGTAACTGATTGTACTTTTTCAAATAGATTGAAATGACAATTTTCAACGATATTGACCTTTTGCTTTTCAGAATATTGCCAAAGAAAGCATCTTTCATGCTACGAGATTTGCTAGATACTGGCGTTGATTTTGCGTGATTTTGTCTTTACACAAGATGTTAACGCGCGCCATAACAACTTATGAGAGATTCAGACTCTTATTTTTGATACACAAATTGCCTAATATTTTCAGCTAAACGTACAAAAAAAAAAACTTTATATTTCTGAAAATTGCCATTGAAAATGTTATAATTGTTATACTATAATTTTAAAAAAAGAGACTTTCATTGTATATAAATTGAGTGATATGTATAGTTTTAGCTAATTATTCACTGCAATATTTTCATAAGTACGTATAGATTAACTAAATGTTTACAAATCTTGTAAATAAAATTGAATTTATGTATATTAATATAAAAGTGTTTTATTTTATTTTTAATTTTAAATGAAAATACCATTACGATTTAAAATTAGAAAAGAAATCGACACCGTTTACGAGTTCAATTTTATTAAAATTTTCAAAGCATGTCTTATTATTTACATGAGGTAGAAGACCTTTTCTACTGCATTATTCTAATCAACATAAAAAATTAACATAATAGATATACATTCGTATAATGTATTCGAGAATACAAAGTCTGGTGTAGCATTTAATTCGCAAATATGTTCTTTCCGTAAAATTCATTCATGATTACAAAAAAATCGAAAATTGATTAAAAAAATTATTGAACTATCTGCATGGTTAAATAATTTGATTGGCAGTTTATGTAATTTACGTTTATATCAAGTTTTTAACGTAAAAAAAAACACTTAATTATACTATCTACAGCTGGTACCAAAAAATTAATTGATTAGTCTAATCCTGGTGGTGCGGGCTCCAGATTGTCAAGATCAGCAGTATCTTGTCGCTCGGGGAAATCTCCAGGAGGAGCCTTACAAAAAAAAATAACAATACATTTATTAATATCATTCATAAGAAATAGAAAAATAAATTCTTCGTATATATGCATGAAACTTACGATGTCAAAGTCGTCGTGCATAAGTATGGGCGGCTTTCCTTTGATCACATCCATGATAGATTGCGGTATATGAGCTTTCTGCAAGTGAGCAATAAGACATGAGCATTAGAAACGCTCTAACAATATTTGAAATAAGAAACTACAATAAATACAATGCATACCTGATTATCCGCAAAAGATTCAACGTGATCGATCAAAGGTTGACGCAAGTTGGGTGCCATTTTAAGAGCTTCCACAAGCTGCGCCGGTGGTAATTGCAGTATCACGGAAAAGCTTTGCGGCTGAGTTCTCTCGCAGCATTTGACAAAACCTTCCCAAACTTTCGGCTGCTTCCACACTTGCTTCAATATCAAGCGTTGTAGAATATTCATCACGAAGCCGCTCAATCGTGGATACAGCGATAAACTTTGAATTACAGTACGCATCAGAAGCGTTGGGAGTGGAGTCATATCCATAAGTTGCTGCATCACCACTGCTACTGTCTCTTGGGTGAATATTTGTTTCTCGGCGAAACACAGTGACGTTGCTGTAGTAAAAGGAACACACATGAATTAATAATGCATTATATTACTTTTCCACAATTTAACTCACCTTTGATAACAGTTTTCAATTCGGCTTTGTTCGGCTCAATATTATGCAAAGCGATCATAAGCTCGGCAGGTGTGATCGGCGAAGTATGAGTTGCTCCGCCTTCGCTGTTATGAGTTCCCAGAAGTTTGTTGAATACTTCCTTCACGACAATCGGATTCAACTTGATGAGTTTGGGTAGAGCCGCTATAACTTCTTTCTTGGTCAAACCATTGAGTACGGGTATGAGAAACCGAACGTCGGAAACTCTCGTTTGATAGAGCTCTCTGACTTTGGCTACAAGTTCTGCACTAGGAGGAGCTGTAATTAAAAAAAAAGATGAATTTTTTATTCAATTAGACAATAGTTTTAAAAAACTCACCTTTATCCGTCAAAATATGTATGATCCTGGTGATGAGTGTCTCAGCGCCCTTGGGACAACTCTCAACGAGCTCGAGTAATTCAAGACTAGCCATGCCAATGGCACGCACGGGACCTTCAACGAGCCTCAGTACGATTCTCTTGACCTCGGCACTCATGGAAGTGTAGACTCGCGCGAGCTCGTGGATGAGTTTGTGATTCTCAGTGAGCAGTGCCAAATAAAGTCCAAGGCAAGCGCGCGTCGTCGACTCGGTCCAATGCTCCTCGATGTTCGGCCTGCCGCGATCCGAACCGAACACTATTTCCGGTGGATTGGGCAGACGCAGGAAACCCAAGTAGAGAACTGCGTATTCCTCGATGAGATGGCTGAGTTCGGGACGCGCGTAGAGTTGGACTACTAGTTGGATGGCGCAGTCGCGGATCTACAATTGAAACGTAATCGATTATCGATATTGAAGCATTCAGAGATCGTTTGACAAACTCACCATACTGCTCTCGTGTCCTGTATGCAATTCAATTACATTCAAAAATATCAGTTGCTTGGTTGGCCTTCTGATTACCAAATCTTTCAGAAGGTGCAGTGGTCCAAGTCCCCTCGACTCATCGCACGAGATCATCTTCAATGATTCCACAGCATCCTCGGTTATGAGCGGCGCCTCCAAGTACAGTCTGGCGAGTAGAACATCGCGATCTTTGCCGCTAATATTGTCGATGGCCGTGACGAGAGTGCAAAATAGACTATTGTACGCCTGATGCGGTCCCTCCAGTGGCTTCTGATGTAAAATCGTGCGACGTTGAAAGCCTTGCAGCAAAGCGTACTCCTCATACAGCCAACACATGGCCAATTCGAGACGCGTTCGCATATCCTCGGTTATGTGTCGTAGAATCAATTCTTTCACATAAGGATTGAACGTCGCCGCGAGAGTCGTCAGGATTTTCAATCTGAAAGCAAAGTGTGGAGAATTGTAAAACGGCGATAAAAGATTCTTTTATAATTAAATGGAAATAAATTATTTACCTAATGTTAGAAACACCTCCTATGATGACACTCTTCTCCGTGCCAAGTATTCTATCCACAGCCATCAGTAGCATTTTGTCTCTGATATTATTCGTAAGAGGCTTCGTAACTTCGGACAGTTTGAGAGCCTTGACTCTGCTCCTCGCCTTGGCCAGAGATTTCTCGTGAGCTTCCAGAGCAGCCTTAGCTTGTAATTCCTTCTCTCTGTCTTTCTCGCGTTTTCTTTCTTTTCTAACTTCCGCGATGCTGATCGATGGGTTTTTAATTAGATCCTCCATCACAGTCTCTAGCCTATCGTCTTTCGTATCCGGCTTGGACTTCTTCGCCTTGGCTTGCTTGATTTGATTAGCTAGAAGCTTAGCAACCACTCGCCGCTGAACTGTAATGTCGGTTGTGGATGTTGGCTGGTACTCTCTCATAAAGGTTGGTGGTACTGTAACTGAATCGGGTACCCAAGGCTGAAAAATATTGCACAATTTTTAGTTTTTTTTAATTTCAAATGATAGCGTTGACTTTCTTATCTCTATAAAACTCACCATACTGCTCATCACCAATTCAGTAGCAATCTCAACACTCAGTCTATCGGCTATGAATACTTCTGAAAGCTCAACGAGCTCTGGTATTTGCGGCGCAGGAACAGGCAGCGGTACTATTTCAGGCTCGTCTATAATGACTGGTATCTCAACTCGGGCTTTCTTAGCGGCTTGAGCAGCGGTGCCTTCTTGCTGCCGCTTCTTAATTTTTCGAAGATCCTCGGGCTTTGGCAGGAACTTGTTGATTTCATTCTCTTTGCAACCGAGCTGCAGTAAAAGTTTGCCAACCGTCTGATAATCCGAGCAAGCTGGATGCTTTATAAAACCAAGCAAAGTCAGTTTCATTTGCTTTTGTACGCTTGTCAATTGAGAGTCCGAAAGAGTAGGTGGCAAACTGCCCAGCAATTTTTGCATTGCTTGGATGATTTCCGGCATGAACTGTGGTCTCATTTTTGCAATGAGCGACAAAGATCCCATGCAAGTTATAAGATTGACGCTGCTGACGTGAATGGAGTGGAAGAAATTGATCAGAAGTGCTATCACGTGTTTTGCTTCGGCTTCCAAGTTCCTCCTGCGAATTGTTGTCAATGTCAAAGGTATGTCTTCCAAAGAGAAGTCCTCGTCTTTTTTCAGAGAATTCTCTTGAGGATAGCTTTGGATCAGAATCACTCCTTCAAGGAACTTGATCGCTTGAGTCCTTATACTGAGGAACCAAAAAAGTATAACATTGAAATAGAAGTAAATAATAATACACTGAGAATAAATAATAACAGAATTCTTACCCATCATTTTGATTGTCAATCATATTAATTATCTGTATCTTTAAATTACTTATTTGCGACCATGCATTCTCCATGTCTGGTGTAAAAACTGGTGCAGTCGATACCCACTTGAGGGTTGCTTTGAAAATTCTTCCACTCGCTCTCAAAGCGCGTTTGGCAACAACCGCAGCGGTGTCCGTTACAAGTCTGATCAAAACTAAAATAATCCTTGGGATTGTTTCCGGCGCTTTTTCGCTGTCGAATCATCCGTAAATTAATTATTTTCAGCTTAACAAAATGGTTTGCAACTAATTATTAAATCTCATACCCAGCGTCCTCGATAAAGCCCGCGATAGTTTTCCTAACGTCTGCATTTCTGTCGACCGCGAATTGCAATATCTCGTCCAAACAATTGTCCAACAGAAGTGGCTCCTTGTTCAGTATAATTTCTTGCACTTTGCACAAGTTCTGTACCTTCAGATTATCGTCATTGGTAGTTGAAGCCTCGTTGAGCCACTCTACGACCTATACATTAAAAAAAAAACGATGAATTACAGCAGAAAATTTGTCGAAATTTCATTGTTTAATTTGCAACAAAATAACGGGAGTTGGAACAGCGAGTAATCATGCAATACTCACTGTATCTCCTGTACTCTTTTCCGGCTCAGTTCGACGATGGATTCGAGGATCCATATTTGGCAATAGCTAGCAGATGATTCTTCGCAATTAATAGTTAAATAAATAAAATATATTTAATTTTTAACGCAGCTTATACTATTACTACTCATGTTGACAACATGTTTGAAGGTTAACTTTCGCAATTACGGCGACTGGACGGCGACCGGGACTACCGGGAGGAAGAAAAAAGCGCGCCACGAGATGGCGCCACCTCTCAATTATCATTGCTGGTGTTCATTTTTGAAAAGTCCTTGGTAAACTTAACTCTCGCGGAACTCCATTTATACGGCATATGGGAATGGGAATTGAAATAAATAAAAATTTTAATGCTAAATTTAATATTCAACATTTCTTTATTACAAAAAGAATTATGGCAATGAGGTTTTGTACTTTATTTCGATCACGGCATTATAACCGATAGGAAATACGATCGTCAATTGTCGATCGACAATCGACATTGTTATGTAAAGTTAATTATCGCAGTCAAAATCTTATACAATTGTATACTAACATATCAATTTTCATTTAGTTATATTTACATTTGAGGTAGTGTTTAACTTGGATCGAGCTTATTTTTATAATAATACTTCGTAACTCAGAGAAACTATTAAACTGTGACAATGATCTATATTTACTTTCAGGAACCAATTTTTTCAATCTCATCTGGATCTTGAACGTTCAACAATGCAATTTTCTTTTGGAAATGCTGTTCGATAGCTTTGCAAATTTGCATGGAATGCTGTGAGTCGATGAGATTGATGGCAATTCCTTTTTTCTCGAATCTACCGGTTCTGCCGATACGGTGCAAGTAAGTCTCATAATCCGGTTGATTGCTTTGGTCGACCGGCATGTCAAAGTTCACGACAATCGTCACTTGTTCCACGTCGATTCCTACATAAAAATGCGTTGAGAAATTTCATTCTATATACCTTTTATTTAACGTGAGAAAAATTTTTTTTTTTTAATTAATCACCTCTTGCCAGTACGTTTGTAGTGATCAAAACTTTCTCGAGTCCCTCGCGGAACCTATGCAGAACATTGACTCTGTCCTCGACAGCTAGATCACCGGAGAGTATACCAACGGAATGTCCATCTTTCGTCATTCTGTCCGACAACCAATTTGCCGTCCTCTTCGTCTGCAATTAATTCATACATGAGAAATATGATCGTCGATATATCGAATAAAAGTTAATATTATACTCACATGGCAGAAAATAATTGCTTGTCCGATCGATATGGTCCCGTAAATATTATTTATAGCTTCGTACTTATCGTCCAAAGTTTGGCACAACGCGTAATACTGCTTGATATTGTCTAAGCTTTCCTCCTCCTTTTTGAGCTTGATGATTACTGGATTGCTGACGATAGCCTCGGCGAACAGCATTATCTCGTCGTTGAATGTCGCCGAGAAGAACATCATTTGGCAGGCGAAATTGAGTTGTCTGCGTAAAAATTCATCGTATAAGTCAATGATTTTTTAAAAATAAATTTATAATCCTTACCCGTGAATCCTGAGACATTGATCTTGATATCCTTGAATGGAAATCATAATATCAGCTTCGTCGAGAACGAAAACGCTAATCATCTTCGTATCGAAGAAACGAAACTTCAACGCCCAGTCGAGAATTTTGCCCGGTGTGCCGATCACCACGTGCTCTTGTAATTGAGTGCCCTTAGATACTAAAAATTCAAATATTTTATTTATACTTGCACACATTTCGATTGAAATTTTCAAAACAACAGATAAACTTACGATTCTCTCCTTTCGTAGCTAATCTGATTTTAATGTCAGGAAGGTACTTGGCCACTGCAGCGACAAATTTTCCCGTTTGCAGCGCAAGTTCGAAAGTCGGCGAGAGACACAAAATTTGCGGGTACGGTTTGCTGGTGTCCACTCGGCTGAGCATTGCCAACGTGAATGCGGCTGTTTTTCCCGTGCCTGACTGTGACTGCGCTATCAAGTTTTGCGGACTGTTAATATAGATTAAAAAAAGTTTTTTATTAATTTCATTTTATCTCAGGGTGATATTTTCACGTTACGGTTTACGCTATATAGAAACAATGAATTGTGTTGTATGTATACGAAGTAAGTGTGCTATAAAAATGCATAGAATGCTTCGCGATTTTGCGTGACATCCTCGTGCAGGGGCCATGCTGCGTTTACATATATTTTTTTTTCCTCTGCATTGGAATGATATATAATCTTTTCAATTTTAGTAGATAACTTGCAACAAAATATCGAGTATACTAAAGGTAATTTATAATTTATATATTTATCCTTGCAGCGAGGAAAATATTTTCGAGAATGTTTTTTATGCGGACGAGCATGTATCTCTCGATATACAGAAATAGCCGTTTTTTTTTCTTTAATGCAGGAAATTCTTTATGTATATTCTACAATTACTTAGTTAAAATTATATTTAAATATCAAATAAACTTATATTATGAATTTCAGATGGTTGACTTATGAAAATACATTCAAGAAACTATCAATTTAAGATATAAGCCAGCAATTTTTCTTTTCAATTATTTAATAGTATAATAAAATTGAAGCTAACAGATCGACTTTACCGACTCATAATTTCAGAACACAAAGACATACATTTCAATGAAACTTGTGTGCCGACTTTAAATTGTTTAAAAATTCATTAACTCGAACTACGATGGACAATGACTCGAAAGAGCGAGAATCTCAGAAAAACACCGAGACTCATGTTTGTTCATTATATCAGTCACAAATTCGGTCTGTTAGCTTCAACTTCATTCAAAGTTATGTTGCAAATTTTCGCGAAAAAGAAATGTTTTATTAGTTTTTGCCTTCTATACCTTCAATTTTTCGGTTCGGCAAGAACTCTGGATCGTATATTGTGAGCTAACAAAATGAAGAGAATAGATTTATCATAAAATGGAAATATATCACATGAAAGCTGTTCAAACTTGTTGCGTAACTTGAAAAAAGTCATGCTTTTACGATAAAATTTATGTCATTACAATCTCACATAAAAAAAAAAAAAGAAGCGAAATATAAAAAATGGGATACGGTTATAAATACGAGGAAATGAAAATTTATACTTAAAAAACCAAAACTTGGTGATCCAACTGTCAAATATGCATATCGCGATGTGAACAAAAGATAAATAATTTACTTCGTTTTCTACATTTTTAACCGCAAATATACGATAAGGTGATTATATCTATTTACAAATTTCAAACAATCAAATCCACTTATTATAATGGACAACAAAGAAATAAAAACTTACGGATTAGCCAACAGAATGGGCAAAGCTTTCTCTTGAATTTTCGAGGGCGCATTGTATTTCATCTCGTAGATAGCTTTCAGCAGTTCTGGCCTCCTAAAACGAATTATAAATTTTCGCAATCATTCATCTTCAATTAAACATTCACTCTAAAAAATAATAAAAATGAAGTTACAGATTGAGCTCCTCAAAGGTTTTAGCACTGTAGAGCGGCGAGTTGGGGTCGACGCGTTGAACACCGTGCGACAGGTAAGTTTCCAGTGCCGTAAGCCTCCTCGGTTCGACACGAGAGTCGTCTGCACTAGCCGATGGCTGCTGCTGCTGTTGCATTATGTTCGGCATAAGGAGTTTTCCGTCAGGAGATGTGTGCGGACGTCGTAGGATCGAATTTTCAACAGGTGGCTACGTAAAAAATAATCAGTGTTTTCTTTTTGTTATTGCTCGATTTTTCAATCAGTCGATCGTTGAAGTATAGATATTATCATTGTTTAATTTATATCATTCAGACGCGATTGTTTGAAAAAATTTATGAAAATTTTTTAGTTGCCATTGGATTTTTTTTTGTTATTTGCTCGAATTTCTTGATTACAATTAGAGGTATATAAAGAAAAAAGTCAGGATGTTTCATACGGCCCTGTTAAATTCGCATCGGATCCATTTAAATATGGCGAATTTCGCTCAAACTTTAACGTAAAAAAGTAAGTAATATCAATAATTTACACGAAGCTGTGTATATACTAAATGTGAGTGCGGCAGAGTCAGTATATTGGTTTCATTGAGTGGTTTTGCTACTACGTAATGTATTGCAAATTTTTGCAAGCAACAGTGAAAAATAGCCGTGAGATCGTTCAAATTCGCCTTGACAGTGGTGAGTTATTGTTAAAATGATGTTTGCCTATAAATTTTTTCATCATAACGGCAGTGCTGTAAGAGAACGATTTCAGTAAGGTTTTACAAAATTATAACGAAAATCTTACGTATCTTGATGAATGGTATAAGTAATACAATAGCTTCGCTGCAATCACTTCTTTTTTTATTCTCTACACGGTGATTTGATAAATTTCGAACTAAAACGAATACTACGGAATTTCTACATTGGATTGAATATATTATTCGCGATTATTCGTTGCCTCGTTCGTTGGTGAATTCTTCGTTGGACCCTGTTCAAATTATTTACATACAGGTTTTCTCTTACATAATAGACAGAATGTAAAAAGAACATTTAAAATAGGCGCGACACCAGATTCAATTTTATTGGCCAAAATCTCACGCGCGAAAAAAAAATTAAAAATCAGCGCATCACATACACGCACACACACGCGCGCGCGCGCGTAAATATATTATCGTGACTGAAAATAACCTTTCTCGAGTTCAGCGAGCCTATTGTAAAGACCTGTATTATACACTCAGAAAAAAATCCTCTTGATATAAGAAGAATCCTCTTGTTACCAGACGATTTTCCTCTCAAAATAACACCCGAGAGGAATTCTTCTTGGTAAAATAATCTTGCTGCAAGAGGAAATCCTCTTGTAACAAGAGGAAATCATCTTGTAATAAGAGGAAATCCTCTTGTACCAAGAAGAAATCCTCTTGTAACAAGAGAAACTCCTCTTGTAAATTATTGAGCATTTATTTTTCAAAAGATATAATTTTTATTTACAATAACATTTTATATAAAATGTGTACAAATTGCTATAAATAATAAATAACGTATAATTGGCCATCACCTGAAAAAAATCATTTTATGTAAGGGTCTGAACATTGGCAACTCAGAAATAGCTTTGACGACCCATTTGATTTTACAATACTATACGCATGAACGCGCTAATTAAAACCAGTTGTGCGAAACTTCTTGCAAATCAAATAATATTTATAAAGAATATATATAAAATGAATTTCCATGAAAATTGGGAAACAATCGTTTATCTTATGCAAAACGAATAACCCAGGAACATATCTCAATCTAGATTTAACACGTATATATTATTTAAGTTTATTTTGTGACAAAATTACTTTGAGAATTTCAATGCAACTTAGAAATCAATATGAAAATTTAGATTTGTTTATTAAGAGAAAAATTCTCTTGCCACAAGAAGATTTTCCTCTTTTCGCAAGATGACATACTCTTGTGGCAAGATGAAAATCATCTTGATACAAGTGGAATTCCTCTTGCCTCAAGAGGATTGGGTCAAGAGGATTATCCCCTCGTAGTAAGAGGACTTTTTTTCTGAGTGTACACTGATAAAAATAGTACTCTTATAACAAGAGGACAGTAATCTTGAACAAATACTCTTGTAATAAAAAGAAATCCTCTTGTTTCAAGAAGGTGTCCTCTTGTAGTAAGAGGAATCTTCACGTAACAAAAAGATTCCTCTTGCTGCAAGAGGAATTCCTTTTGAAGCTATTTTGAGAAGAAAATCTTCTTGTATCAAGAGGAATCTTCTTGTTACAAGAGGATTTTTTTCTCAGTGTACATATCGATTACAACACTAAATTAATTAACGATAAATACGTTCAAGCCTCAAAATCGCGAAGAATCTAATCAAAAACGAAAAAAAAATTACTTTTTGTTTGGAAAATGCATTGAAAAAAAAAATCGAAAACTACAAATCGAAATCACACCGCGTAGTTATACCCCGTTCTTCTACCGAGCAAACGACGTAACTCATAATAACTCCAAAACTATATACGAAAGTTTATGTATTCAATGCGATACGAACTGAAAATGATATCGAACGAAAAAAATATTGTTTCTTTACCGGCTTATTATTACTTTTCACGTGTATGTATATGTATGTATCTTCACCTGCAACCTATACACGTGGTTTGTGCACATACATAGTTATAGCAAAAGTGGTGAGGGGCAGGAATAACAATCAGCGCACACCGAAAGTACGTGCAGCTGATTCAATTTCAGCGCGTCTATTATTTCAAATTCTTTTTTAAATCTTACTCTTCATACATAGAAGCAATCAAATACAGAAACTTTAATGAACGATCAATTCAAAATTATTGCAGCGCTTATATTTAAAGATAAAACGTTAAAATTAGAAACATCCACTCAGAAAAAAAGCCCTCTTACTACAAGAGGATAATCCTCTTGACCCAATCCTCTTGAGGCAAGAGGAATTTCTCTTGTATCAAAATGATTTTCATCTTGCCACAAGAGTATGTCATCTAGCGACAAGAGGAAAATCTTCTTGTGGAAAAAGAATTTTCCTCTTAATAAACAAATCTAAATTTTCATATTGATTTTTAAGTTGCATTGAAATTCTCAAAGTAATTTT